>SZWC01000044.1:754161-772172 GCA_023375785.1 Penium margaritaceum | reverse complement strand
CACTCCGCAACCAGTTCGCACCACTCCGCAACCAGTTCGCACCACTCCGCAACCAGTTCGCACCACTCCGCAACCAGTTCGCACCACTCCGCAACCAGTTCGCACAACTCCACAACCAGATCGCACCATTCACTAACCAGTTCGCACCACTCCGCAACCAGTTTGCACCACTCCGCAACCAGTCTGCACCACTCTGTAACCAGTTCGCACCACTCCGCAACTAGTTCACACGACTCTGCAACCAGTTCGCACCACACCGCAACCAGTTCGCACCACTCGGCAACCAGTTCGCACCACTCCCCAACCAGTTCGCACCACTCTGCAACCAGTTGGCACCACTCGGCAACCAGTTCACACCACTCCGCAGCCAGTTCGCACCACTCCGCAACCAGTTCGCACCACTCCGCAACCAGTTCGCAACACTCCGCAACCAGTCGGCCCCACTCCGCAACCAGTTCGCACCACTCCGCAGCCTGTTTACACCACTCCGCAACCAGTTCGCACCACTCTTCAACCAGTTCACACCAATCTGCAACCGGTTCGCACAACCCTGCAACCAGTTCACATCACTCCGCAACTGGTTCGCAGCACTCCGCAACCAGTTCGCAACACTCCGCAACCAGTCCGCCCCACTCTGCAACCCGTTCGCACCACTCTGCAACCAGTTTGCTCCACTCCGCAACCTGTTCGCACCACTCCGCAACCAGTTCGCACCACTCCGCAGCTAGTTCACACCACTCCGCAACCAGTTCGCACCAATCAGCAACCGGTTCGCACCACTCCGTAACCTATTCGCACCACTCCGCAACAAATTCGCACCACTCTGCAACCAGTTCTTACCATTCCGCAACCAGTTCGCACATTTCCGCAACCAGTTCGCACCACTCCGCAACCAGTCCGCACCACTCTGCAACCCGTTCGCACCACTCCGCAACCAGTTCGCACCACTCCGTAACCACTCCGCAACCAGTTGCAACAAATTCGCACCACTCTGCAACCAGTTCTTACCATTCCGCAACCAGTTCGCACATTTCCGCAACCAGTTCGCACCACTCCGCAACCAGTTCGCAGCAATCCACAACCAGTTCGCACCACTCCGCAACCAGTTCGCACCACTCCGCAACCAGTTTGCACCACTCCGTAACCTGTTTGCACCACTCCGCAACCAGTTCGCATCACTCTGCAACCACTTCGCACCACTCCGCAACCAGTTCGCACCACTCTGCAACCAGTTTGCACCAATCCGCAACCAGTTTGCACCATTCCGCAACCAGTTTGCACCACTCCGCAACAAATTTGCACCAGTGCGCAACCAGTCCACACCACTCCGCAACCTGTTCGCAACACTATGCAACCAGTTCGCACCACTCCGCAACCAGTTCACACTACTCTGCAACCAGCTCGCACCACTCTGCAACCAGTTCGCACCTCTCCCCAGCCCGTTCGCACCACTCCGCAACCAGTTCGCACTACTCCGCAACTAGTGTGCACCATTCCGCAACCAGTTTGCACCAACCTGCAACCAGTTTGCACCACTCCGTAACCAGTTCGCACCACTCCGCAACCAGTTCGCACCTTTTCGCAACCAAAGCAAAACTCCGCAACCAGTTCGCACCTCTCCGCAACCAGTTTGCACCTCTCCGCAACCAGTTCGCACCAGTCTGCAACCAGTTCCCACCACTCCTCAACCAGTTCGCACCACTCCGCAACGAGTTCGCACCACTCTGCAACCAGTTCGCACCACTCTGCAACCGGTTCACACAACCCCGCAACCAGTACACACCACTCCGCAACCAGTTCCATACACTCCGCAACCAGGTCACAACACTCCGCAACCAGTCCGCCCCACTCCGCAACCAGTTTGCACCACTCGGCAACCAGTTCACACCACTCTGCAACCAGTTCGCACCACTCCGCAACCAGTTCCCACCAAACCGCAACCAGTTCGCACCACTCCGCAACCAGTTCGCACCACTCCGCAACCAGTTCACACCACTCCGCAACCAGTCCGCCCCACTCCGCAACCAGTTTGCACCACTCGGCAACCAGTTCACACCACTCTGCAACCAGTTCGCACCACTCCGCAACCAGTTCCCACCAAACCGCAACCAGTTCGCACCACTCCGCAACCAGTTCGCACCACTCCGCAACTACTTCACATCACTCCGAAATGAGTTTGCACCACTCCGCAACGAGTTTGCACCACTCCGCAGCAGTCTGCAACCAGTTTGCACCACTCTCCAACCAGTTTGCACAACTCCGCAACCAGTTCGCACTACTCCGTTACCAGTACGCACCACGCTACAACCAGTTCGCACCACTCCGCAACCAGTTCGCACCACTCCGCAGCCAGTGCGCAGCGCTCCACAACCCATTTGCACCACTCCGCAGCCCGTTTGCACCACTCTGCGACCAGTTCGCACCACTCCGCAACTAGTTGGCACCACTCCGCAACCAGTTCACACCACTCTGCAACCAGTTTGCACCACTCCGCAACCAGTTCACGCCACTCCGCAACCAGTTCGCATCACGCCGCAACTACTTCACACCACTCCGCAACCAGTTTGCACCACTCCGCAACCAGTTCGCACCAAGCCGCAACCAGTTCACACCACTCCGCAACCAGTTTGCACCACTCGCAGCCGGTTTGCACCACTCTGCAACTAGTTCGCACCACTGCGCAACCACTTTGTACCACTCCGCAACCAGATTACACCACTCCGCAACCAGTTTGCACCACTCCACAACCAGTTCGCACCACTCCGCAACCAGTTCGCACAACTCCGCATCCAGTTTGCACCACTCCGCAACCAGTTCGTACCAATCAGCAACCAGTTTGCACCACTCCCCAACCAGTTTGCAGCACTCCTCAACCAGTTTGCACCACTCCGCAACCAGTTCGCACCACTCGGCAACCAGTTTGCACCACTCCGCAGCCAGTTCGCACCACTCCGCAACCAGTTTGCACCACTCCACAACCAGTTCGCACCACTCTAAAACCAGTTCGCACCACTCCGCAGCCAGTTCGTACAACTCCGTGACCAGTTTGCACCACTCAGAAACTACTTTGCACCACTCCGCAACCAGTTTGGAACACTCCGCAACCAGTTTGCACCACTCCGCAACCCGTTTGCACCACTCTGGAACCAGATCGCACCACTCCGCAACCAGTTCGCACAACTCCGCCACCGGTTTGCACCACTTTGCAACCCATTCGCACCAATCCGCAGCCAGTTTGCACAACTCCGCAACCAGTTTGCACCACTCCGCAACCAGTTCGAACTGCTCCGCAACCAATTAGCACCACTCCGCAAGCAGTTCCCACCACTCCTCAACCAGTTTGCACCACTCCGCAACCATTTCGCACCATTCTGCAACCAGTTCGCACCACAGTGCAACCCGCTCGCACCACTCTGTAGCCAGTTCGCACCACTCTGCAACCAGTTTGCACCACACCGCAACCAGTTCACACCACTCCGAAACAAGTTCGCACCACTCTGCAACCATTTCGCACCATTCTGCAACCAGTTCGCACCACACCACAACCAGCTCGCACCACTCCGCAACCAGTTCGCACCACTCCGCAACCAGTTTGCACCACTCCGCAACCAGTTCACACCACTCCAAAACCAGTTCGCACCACTCGGCAACCAGTTGGAACAACTCTGCAAGCAGTTCGCACTACTCTGCAAGCAGTTCGCACCACTCCTCAACCAGTTCGCATTACTCCGCAACCAGATCGTACCACTCTGCAACCAGTTCGCATCACTCCGCAAACAGTTTGCACCATTCTGCAACCAGTTCGCACCAACCCGCACCAGTTCGCACCACTCTGCAACCAGCTCGCACCACTTTGCAACCAGTTCTCACCACACCGCAACCAGCTCGCCCCACTCCGCAACCAGTTAGCACCACTCCGCAACCAGTTTGCACCACTCCACAACCAGTTCACGCCACTTAGAAACCAGTTCACACCACTTCGCAACCAGTTCGCACCACTCCGCAACCAGTTTTCACCACTCCGCAAGCAGTTTGCACCACTCCGCAACCAGGTCGCACCACTTCGCAACCAGTTTGCACCACTCCGAAACCAGTTCGCACCACTCCGCAACTAGTTTGCACCACTCCGCAACCAGTTCGCACCACTCCGCAGCCAGTTCGCACCACTCTGCAAACAGTTCGCACTACTCCGCAACTAGTTTGCACCACTCCGCAACCAGTTCGCACCACTCCGCAGCCAGTTCGCACCACTCTGCAAACAGTTCGCACTACTCCGCAACTAGTTTGCACCACTCCGCAACCAGTTCGCACCACTCCGCAGCCAGTTCGCACCACTCTGCAAACAGTTCGCACTACTCCGCAACTAGTTTGCACCACTCCGCAACCAGTTCGCACCACTCCGCAGCCAGTTCGCACCACTCTGCAAACAGTTCGCACTACTCCGCAACTAGTTTGCACCACTCCGCAACCAGTTCGCACCACTCCGCAGCCAGTTCGCACCACTCTGCAAACAGTTCGCACTACTCCGCAACTAGTTTGCACCACTCCGCAACCAGTTCGCACCACTCCGCAGCCAGTTCGCACCACTCTGCAAACAGTTCGCACTACTCCGCAACTAGTTTGCACCACTCCGCAACCAGTTCGCACCACTCCGCAGCCAGTTCGCACCACTCTGCAAACAGTTCGCACTACTCCGCAACTAGTTTGCACCACTCCGCAACCAGTTCGCACCACTCCGCAGCCAGTTCGCACCACTCTGCAAACAGTTCGCACTACTCCGCAACTAGTTTGCACCACTCCGCAACCAGTTCGCACCACTCCGCAGCCAGTTCGCACCACTCTGCAAACAGTTCGCACTACTCCGCAACTAGTTTGCACCACTCCGCAACCAGTTCGCACCACTCCGCAGCCAGTTCGCACCACTCTGCAAACAGTTCGCACTACTCCGCAACTAGTTTGCACCACTCCGCAACCAGTTCGCACCACTCCGCAGCCAGTTCGCACCACTCTGCAAACAGTTCGCACTACTCCGCAACTAGTTTGCACCACTCCGCAACCAGTTCGCACCACTCCGCAGCCAGTTCGCACCACTCTGCAAACAGTTCGCACTACTCCGCAACTAGTTTGCACCACTCCGCAACCAGTTCGCACCACTCCGCAGCCAGTTCGCACCACTCTGCAAACAGTTCGCACTACTCCGCAACTAGTTTGCACCACTCCGCAACCAGTTCGCACCACTCCGCAGCCAGTTCGCACCACTCTGCAAACAGTTCGCACTACTCCGCAACTAGTTTGCACCACTCCGCAACCAGTTCGCACCACTCCGCAGCCAGTTCGCACCACTCTGCAAACAGTTCGCACTACTCCGCAACTAGTTTGCACCACTCCGCAACCAGTTCGCACCACTCCGCAGCCAGTTCGCACCACTCTGCAAACAGTTCGCACTACTCCGCAACTAGTTTGCACCACTCCGCAACCAGTTCGCACCACTCCGCAGCCAGTTCGCACCACTCTGCAAACAGTTCGCACTACTCCGCAACTAGTTTGCACCACTCCGCAACCAGTTCGCACCACTCCGCAGCCAGTTCGCACCACTCTGCAAACAGTTCGCACTACTCCGCAACTAGTTTGCACCACTCCGCAACCAGTTCGCACCACTCCGCAGCCAGTTCGCACCACTCTGCAAACAGTTCGCACTACTCCGCAACTAGTTTGCACCACTCCGCAACCAGTTCGCACCACTCCGCAGCCAGTTCGCACCACTCTGCAAACAGTTCGCACTACTCCGCAACTAGTTTGCACCACTCCGCAACCAGTTCGCACCACTCCGCAGCCAGTTCGCACCACTCTGCAAACAGTTCGCACTACTCCGCAACTAGTTTGCACCACTCCGCAACCAGTTCGCACCACTCCGCAGCCAGTTCGCACCACTCTGCAAACAGTTCGCACTACTCCGCAACTAGTTTGCACCACTCCGCAACCAGTTCGCACCACTCCGCAGCCAGTTCGCACCACTCTGCAAACAGTTCGCACTACTCCGCAACTAGTTTGCACCACTCCGCAACCAGTTCGCACCACTCCGCAGCCAGTTCGCACCACTCTGCAAACAGTTCGCACTACTCCGCAACTAGTTTGCACCACTCCGCAACCAGTTCGCACCACTCCGCAGCCAGTTCGCACCACTCTGCAAACAGTTCGCACTACTCCGCAACTAGTTTGCACCACTCCGCAACCAGTTCGCACCACTCCGCAGCCAGTTCGCACCACTCCGCATCCAGGTCGCACCACTCCGCAACCAGTTCGCACCACTCCGCAACCAGTTCGCACCACTCCGCATCCAGGTCGCACCACTCCGCAACCAGTTCGCACCACTCCGCAACCAGTTCGCATCACTCCGCAACTAGTCCGCACCACTCCGCAACCAGTTTGCACCACTCCGCAACCAGTTTGCACCACTCCGAAACCAGTTCCCACCACTCCGCAACTACTTCGCACCACTCCGCAATCAGTTTGCACAACTCCGCAACCAGTTCGCAGCACCCCGCAACCGGTTTACACCACCCTGAAACCAGTTCGCACCACTCCGCAACCAGTTCGCACCACTCCGCAACCAGTTCGCACCACTCCGCAACACGTTCGCACCACTCCGCAACCAGCTCCCACCACTTTGCAAGGATTTTGCCACACTCAGCAACCAGTTCGCACCACTCCTTAACCAGTTGGCACCACTCCGCAACCAGTTTGCACCGCTCTGCAACCAGGTCGCAACACTCTGCAACCAGTTCCCACCACTCCGCAACCAGTTCGCACCACTTCGCAACCATGTCACACCACTCCGCAACCAGTTGGCACCACTCCGCAACCAGTTCGCACCACTCCGTAACCAGTTCGCACCACTCCGCAACCAGTTGGCACCACTCCGCAACCAATTCGCACCACTGCGCACCACTCGGCAACCAGTTGGCAGCACTCTGTAACCAGTTCGCACCACTCCGCAACTGGTTGACACCACTCCGCAACCAGTTTGCACCACTCTGCAACCAGTTCGCACCACTCCACAACCAGCTCGCACCACTCTGCAACCAGTTCGCACCACACCAAAGCCAGTTCGTACCACTCCGCGACCAGTTTGCACCACTCCGCAACTAGTTCACACCACTCGGCAACCAGTTTGCACCACTCCGCAACCAGTTTGCACCACTCTGCAACCAGTGTGCACCGCTGCGAAACCAGTTTGCAGCACTCCGCAACCAGTTCACACAACTGCGCAACCAGTTCGCAGCACTCCGCAACCAGTTCGCACCACTCCTCAACCAGTTGGCACTGCTCCGCAACCAGTTCGCACCACTCCGCAACCAGTTCGCACCATTCCGCAACCAGTTTGCACCACTCTGCAACCAGTTTGCACCACTCAGCAACCAGGTCGCACCACTCCGCAACCAGCGCGCACCACTCCGCAACCAGTTCGCACCACTCCACAGCAAGTTCACACCACTCCGAAACCAGTTCGCACCACTCCGCAACCAGTTCGCACGACTCCGCAACCTGTGCGCACCACTCCGCAACCAATTCGCACCACTCCACAGCAAGTTCGCACCACTCCGTAACTAGCTCGCACCACTCCCCAACCAGTTCGCATCTCTCCGAAACCAGTTCCCACCACTCCGCAACCAGTTCGCACCACTCCGCAACCTGTTCGCACCACTCCGCAACCAGTTCACACCACTCTGCAACCAGTTCGCACCACTCCGCAACCAGCTCGCAACACTCCGCAACCAGTCCGCACCACTCCCCAACCAGTTCTCACCACTCCGCAACCAGTTCGCACCACTCCGCAACGACTTCGCACCACTCCGCAACCAGTTCGTACCTTTCTGCAACCAGTTCGCACCACTCCGCAACCAGTTCGTACCAATGCGCAACCAGTTTTCACCACTCCGCAGCTAGTTTGCACCACTCTACAACCAGTTTGCACCACTCCGCAGCCAGTTCGCACCACTCCGCGACCAGTTCAAACCACTCCGCGACCAGTTCGCACCAATCCGCAACCAGTTCGCACCACTTGGCAACCAGTTCGCTCCACTCCGCAACTACTTCGCACCACTCTGCAACCAGTTTGCACCACTTCGCAACCAGTTCGCACCAATCCGCAACCAGTTCGCACCACTTGGCAACCAGTTCGCTCCACTCCGCAACTACTTCGCACCACTCTGCAACCAGTTTGCACCACTTCGCAACCAGTTCGCACCAATCCGCAACCAATTCGCACCTCTCCGCACCACTGTGCAACCAATTCGCAGCATTCCGTAACCAGTTCGCACCTTTCTGTAACCAGTTGGCACCACTCCGCAACCTGTTTGCACCACTCCGCAACCAGTTCGCACCACTCCGCGACGAGTTCGCACAACTCAGTAACCAGCTCGCACCACTCCGCAGTCATTTCGCACCACTCCGCAGCCAGTTGGTACCACTCCGCGACCAGTTTGCACCACTCCGCAACCAGTTCGCACCACTCCGTAACCAGTTCGCACCACTCCGCAACCAGTTCGTACCACTCCGCGACCAGTTTGCACCATACCGCAACCAGTTCGCACCACTCCTCAACCAGTTCGCACCACTCCGCGACGAGTTCGCACCACTCAGTAACCAGCTCGCACCACTCCGCAGTCATTTCGCACCACTCCGCAGCCAGTTGGTACCACTCCGCGACCAGTTTGCACCACTCCGCAACCAGTTCGCACCACTCCGTAACCAGTTCGCACCACTCCGCAACCAGTTCGTACCACTCCGCGACCAGTTTGCACCATACCGCAACCAGTTCGCACCACTCCTCAACCAGTTCGCACCACTCCGCAACCAGTTCGCAGCACTCCGCAACCAGTTCGCACCACTCCGCAACCAGTTCACACCACTCCGCAACCAGTTCGCACCACTCCGCAACCAGTTCGCACCATTCCGCAACAAATTTGCACCACTCCGCAACCAGTTCGCACCACTCCGCAACCAGTTCGCAACACTCCACAACCAGTCCGCACCACTCCCCAACCAGTTCTCACCACTCCGCAACCAGTTCGCACCACTCCGCAACCACTTCGCACCACTCTGCAACCAGTTCGTACCTTTCTGCAACCAGTTCGCACCACTTCGCAACCAGTTCGTACCAATGCGCAACCAGTTTTCACCACTCCGCAGCTAGTTCGCACCACTCTACAACCAGTTCGCACCACTCCGCGACCAGTTCGAACCACTCCGCGACCAGTTCGCACCAATCCGCAACCAGTTCGCACCACTTGGCAACCAGTTCGCTCCACTCCGCAACTACTTCGCACCACTCTGCAACCAGTTTGCACCACTTCGCAACCAGTTCGCACCAATCCGCAACCAGTTCGCACCACTTGGCAACCAGTTCGCTCCACTCCGCAACTACTTCGCACCACTCTGCAACCAGTTTGCACCACTTCGCAACCAGTTCGCACCACTCCGCAACCAATTCGCACCTCTCCGCACCACTCCGCAACCAATTCGCAGCATTCCGTAACCAGTTCGCACCTTTCTGTAACCAGTTGGCACCACTCCGCAACCTGTTTGCACCACTCCGCAACCAGTTCGCACCACTCCGCGACGAGTTCGCACAACTCCGTAACCAGCTCGCACCACTCCGCAGTCATTTCGCACCACTCTGCAGCCAGTTGGTACCACTCCGCGACCAGTTTGCACCACTCCGCAACCAGTTCGCACCACTCCTCAACCAGATCGCACCACTCTGCAACCAGTTCGCACCACTCTGCAACCAGTTTGCACCACTCCGCAACTAGTTTGCACCACTCCACAACCAGTTTGCACCACTCCGCAACCAGTTTGCACCACTCCGCAACCAGTGTGCCCACTCCGAACCCAGTTCGCACCACTCCGCAACCAGTTCGCACAACTCCGCAACCAGTTCGCACCACTCCTCAACCAGTTCGCACGACTCCGCAACCAGTTCGAACCACTCCGCAACCAGTTCGCACCACTCCGCAACTAGTTCGCACCAGTCCGCAACCAGTTTGCACCACTCCGCAACCAGTTCGCACCATTCCGCAACCAGTTCGCACCACTCCGCAACCAGTCCGCACCACTCCGCAACCAGTTCGCACCACTCCGTAACCAGTTCGCACCATTCCGCAACCAATTCGCACCACTCCGCAACCAGTTCGCACCATTCCGCAACCAGTTCGCACCACTCCGCAACCAGTTCGCACCACTCCGCAACCTGTTCGCACCACTCCGCAACCAGTTCACACCACTCCGCAACCAGTTTGCACCACTCCGCAACCAGTTCGCACCATTCCGCAACCAATTCGCACCACTCCGCAACCAGTTCGCACCACTCCGCAACTAGTTTGCACCAGTCCGCAACCAGTTTGCACCACTCCGCAACCAGTTCACACCACTCCTTAACCAGTTTGCACCAATCCGAAACCAGTTGGCACCACTCCGTAACCAGTTTGCAACACTCTGCAACTGGTTTGTACCACTCCTCAACCAGGTGGCATCACTCTGCAACCAGTTCGCACCACTCCGCAACCAGTTTGCAACACTTTGCAGCCAGTTTGCACCACTCCGCAACAAGTTCAAACAACTCTGCAACCTTTCGCACCGCTCTGCAACCAGTTTGCACCACTCCGCAACCAGTTCGCACCATTCTGCAGCTAATTCGCACCAGTCCACAACCAGTTTGCACCACTCCGCAACCAGTTCACGCCACTCCGCAACCAGTTCACACGACTCTGCAACCAGTTCGCACCACTCCGCAACCAGTTCGCACCACTCCAAAACCAGTTCGCACCACTCCGCACCTAGTTCCCACCACTCTGCAACCAGTTTGTACCACTTCGCAACCATTTCAAACCACTCCACAACCAGTTTGCACCATTTCCTCGATCAGCTTGCACCACTCTGCAACCTGGTGTCACCACTCCGCAACCAGTTCGCACCACTCCGCAACCAGTTCGCACCACTCTGCAACCAGTTCGCACCACTCTGCAACCCGTTTGCACCACTTCGCAACCAGTTTGCACCACTCTGCAACCTGTTCGCACCATTCCGCAACCAGTTCGCCTCACTCCGCAACCAGTTTGCACCTCTGCGCAACCAGTTCGCACCACTCCTCAGCCAGTTCGCAACACTCCGTGACCAGTTTGCACCACTCCGCAACTAGTTCGCACCACACCACAACCAGTTTGCACCAATCGGCAACCAGTTTGCACCACCCTGTAACAAGTTTGCACCACTCCGCAACCAGTTTGCACCACTCCGCAAGCAGGTCGCACCACTCCTAAACCAGTCCGTATTACTCCTCAACCAGTTCGCACCACTCTGCATCCAGTTCGCACCACTCTGCAACCGGTTTGAACCACTCTGCAACCAGTTCGCACCACTCCGCCACCAGTTTGCACCACCCTGCAACCAGTTTGCACCATTCTGCAACCCGTTCGCACCACTCTGCAACCAGTTTGCATCACTCCGCAACCAGTTCGCACCAATCCGCAACCAGTTTGCACCACTCTTCAACCAGTTTGCACCAATCCGCAACCAGTTTGCACCACTGTGCAACCAGTTTGCACCACTCCTCAACCATTTCACACCAATCGCAACTCGTTCGTACCACACTACAACCAGTTCGCACCACTCCGCAACCAGTCCGCTCCACTCCGCAACCAGGTCGGTCCACTCAGCAACCAATCTGCACCACTCCGCAACCAGTTCGCACCACTCTGCAACCGGTGCGCACCACTCTGCAACCAGTTTGCACCACTCCGCAACCAGTCCGCACCAGTCTGCAACCAGTTCGCACCACTCCGCAACAAGTTCGCACCACTTACAACCAGTTCGCACCACTCCGCAACCAGTTCACACCACTCCGCAACCCGTTCGCACCACTCTGTAACCAGTTCGCACCACTGCGCAACCTGTTCGCACCACTCCCCAACCAGTTCCCACCACTCCGCAACCAGTTCGCACCACTCCGTAACCAGTTCGCACCACTCCGCAACCAGTTCGCTCCACACCACAACCAGTTCGTACCACTCCGCAACCAGTTTGCACCACTCCGCAACTAGTTCGCACCACTCCGCAACCTGTTCGCACCACTCCGCAACCAGTTTGCACCACTCCGCAACTAGTTCGCACCACTCCGCAACCTGTTCGCACCACTCCGCAACCAGTTTGCACCACTCCGCAACTAGTTCGCACCACTCCGCAACCTGTTCGCACCACTCCGCAACCAGTTTGCACCACTCCGCAACTAGTTCGCACCACTCCGCAACCTGTTCGCACCACTCCGCAACCAGTTTGCACCACTCCGCAACTAGTTCGCACCACTCCGCAACCTGTTCGCACCACTCCGCAACCAGTTTGCACCACTCCGCAACTAGTTCGCACCACTCCGCAACCTGTTCGCACCACTCCGCAACCAGTTTGCACCACTCCGCAACTAGTTCGCACCACTCCGCAACCAGTTCGCACCACTCTGCAACCAGTTCGCACCACTCCGCAACCAGTTCAAACCACTCCGCAACCAGTTTGCACCACTCCGCAACCAGTTTGCACCACTCCGCAACCAGTCCGCACCACTCCGCAACAAGTTCGCACAACTCCGCAACCAGTTCCCACCACTATGCAGCCAGTTCGCACCACTCCGCAACCAGTTAGCACCACTCTACAACCAGTTCACACCACTCCTCAACCAGTTTGCACCACTCCGCAACTAGTTCGCACCAATCCGCAACCAGTTCGCACCACTCTGCAACCAGTTCGCACCACTCTGTAACCAGTTTGCACCACTCCAGAACAAGGTTGCACCACTCCACAACCAGTTCGCACCACTCGCAACCGGGTCTCACCACTCCGCAACCAGTTCGCACCACTCGGCAACTAGTTTGCACCACTCCACAACCAGTTTGCACCAATCTGCAACCAGTTTGCACCACTGCATAACCAGATTGCACCACTCTGCAACCAGTTTGCACCATGCCACAACCAGTTCTCACAACTCCGCAGCCAGTTCGGACAACTCCGCAACCAGTTCGCACCACTCCTCAACCAGTTTGCACCACTCCGCATCCAGTTCGCACCACTCTGCAACCGGTTTGCACGACCCTGCAACCAGTTTGCACCACTCCGCAACCAGTTTGCACCACTCCGCAACCAGTTCGCACCACTCTGCAACCAGATCGCACCACTCTGCAACCAGTTCGCACCACTCCGCAACAAGGTCGCACCACTCCGCAACCAGCTCGTACCACTCGCAAGCAGGTCGCACCACTCCGCAACCAGTTCGCACCACTCCGTGGCCAGTTTGTACCACTACGCAACAAGTTCGGACCACTCAGCAACTAGTTTGCACCACTCCGCAACCAGTTTGCACCAGTCAGCAACCAGTTTGCACCATTTCGTAACCAGTTCGCACCACTCCACAACCAGTTTGCACCACTCCGCAACCAGTTCTCACAACTCTGCAGCCAGTTCGCACCACTCCGCAACCAGTTCGCACCACTCCGCAAGCAGTTCGCACCACTCTGCAACCAGTTCGCACCACTCCTCAACCAGTTCGCACCACTCCGCATCCAGTTCGCACCACTCAGCAACCGGTTTGCACCATCCTGCAACAAGTTTGCACCACTCCGCAACCAGTTTGCACCACTCTGCAACCAGTTCTCACAACTCTGCAACCAGTTCGCACCACTTTGCAACCAGTGCGCACCACTCCGCAAGCAGTTTGCACCACTCCGCAACCAGTTCGCACCACTCCGCAACCAGTTCGCACCACACCGCATCCAGTTTGCACCACTGTGCAACCCATTCGCACCACTCTGCAACCAGTTTGCACCACTCCGCAACCAGTTCGCACCACTCCGCAACCAGTTCGCACCACTCCGCAACTAGTTTGCACCAGTCCGCAACTAGTTTGCACCACTCCGCAACCAGTTCGCAACACTCCTCAACCAGTTTGCACCAATCCGCAACCAGTTCGCACCACTCCGCAACCAGTTTACAACACGCTGCAACCGGTTTGTACCACTCCGCAACCAGGTGGCATCACTCTGCAACCAGTTCGCACCACTCCACAACCAGTTTGCAACACTTTGCAACCAGTTCGCACCACTCCGCAACCAGCTCACACCACTCTGCAACCTGTCGCACCGCTCTGCAACCAGTTCGCACCACTCCGCAACCAGTTCGCACCACTCCGCAACTAATTCGCACCACTCCACAACTAGCTCGCACCACTCCGCAACCAGTTCACACCATTCCGCAACCAGTTCGCACCACTCTGCAACCAGTTCGCACCACTGTGCAACCAGTTCACACCACTCCGCAACCAGTTCGCACCACTCCGCAACCAGTACCCACCACTCCGAAACCAGTTCGCACCACTCCGCACCCAGTTCGCACAACTCTGCAACCAGTTTGTACCACTTTGCAACCAGTTCAAACCACTCCGCAACCAGTTTGCACCACTTCCTCAACCAGCTTGCACCACTCTGCAACCAGGTGTCACCACCCCGCAACCAGTTCGCACCACTCCACAACCAGTTCGCACCACTCCGCAACCAGTTCGCACCGCTCCGCAACCAGTTCGCACCACCCCGCAACCAGTTCGCACCACTCCGCAACCAGTTCGCACCGCTCCGCAACCAGTTCGCACCACCCCGCAACCAGTTCGCACCACTCCGCAACCAGTTCGCACCACTCTGCAACCAGTTCGCACCACTCCGCAACCAGTTCGCACCACTCCGCACCCAGTTCGCACAACTCTGCAACCAGTTTGTACCACTTTGCAACCAGTTCAAACCACTCCGCAACCAGTTTGCACCACTTCCTCAACCAGCTTGCACCACTCTGCAACCAGGTGTCACCACCCCGCAACAAGTTCGCACCACTCCACAACCAGTTTGCACCACTCTGCATCAAGTTCGCACCACTCGGCAACCAGTTTGCACCACTCTGCAACCAGTTGGCACCACTCTCCAACCTGTTCGCACCACTCCGCAACCAGTTCGCACCACTCGCAGCCAGTTTGATCCTCTCCGCAACCTGTTCGCACCACTCTTCAGCCAGTTCGCAACACTCCGGGACCAGTTTGCACCACTCCGCAACTAGCTCGCACCACACCGCAACCAGGGTGCAACAATCGGCGACCAGTTTGCACCACCCTCCAACCAGTTTGCACCACCCCGCATCCAGTTTGCACCACTCCGCCACCAGTTCGCACTACTCCCCAACCAGTTTGCACCACTCTGCAACCAGTTTGCACCACTCCGCAACCAGTTCGCACCAATCCGCAACCAGTTCTCACTACTCTGCAACCAGTTTGCACCAATCCGCAACCAGTTTGCACCACTCTGCAACCAGTTTGCACCACTCCTCAACCAGTTCCCACCAAACCGCAACTAGTTCGCACCACACCGCAGCCAGTTCGCACCACTCTGCAACCAGTTCGCTCCACTCCACAACCACGTCGGACCACTCGGCAACCAGTTTGCACCACTCCGCAACCAGTTCACACCACTCTGCAACCGGTTCGCACCACTTTGCAACCAGTTTGCACCACTCCGCAACCAGTCCGCACTAGTCTGCAACCAGTTTGCACCAATCCGCAACAAGTTCGCACCACTCCGCAACCAGTTCGCACCATTCGGCAACCTATTCGCACCACTCTGTAACCAGTTCGCACCACTGCACAACAAGTTTGCACCACTTTGCAACCAGTTCGCACCACTCCGCAACTAGTTCGCACCACTCCGCAACCAGTTCGCACCACTCTTTAACCAGTTCGCACCACTGCACAACCAGTTTGCACCACTTCTAAACCAGTTCGCACCACTCCGCCACCAGTTGGCACCACTCCGCAACCAGTTCGCACCACTGCGGAACCAGTTCGCACCACTTCCCAACCAGTTCGCACCACTCCGTAACCAGTTCGCACCACTCCGCAACCAGTTCACACCACTCCGCAACCAGTTCGCATCTTTCTGCAACCAGCTCGCACCACTCCGCAACCAGTTCGCACCACTCCGCAACCAGTTCACACCAATCCGCAACCAGTTCGCACCACTCCGCAACTAGTTTGCACCAGTCCGCAACCAGTTTGCACCACTCCGCAACCAGTTCGCACCACTCCTCAACCAGTTTGCACCAATCCGCAACCAGTTTGCACCACTCCGCAACCAGTTTGCAACACGCTGCAACCGGTTTGTACCCCTCCGCAACCAGGTGGCATCACTCTGCAACCAGTTGGCACCACTTCGCAACCAGTTTGCAACACTTTGCAACCAGTTCGCACCACTCCGCAACCAGTTCACACCACTCTGCAACCTGTCGCACCGCTCTGCAACCAGTTCGGACCACTCCGCAACCAGTTCGCACCACTCCGCAACTAATTCGCACCACTCCACAACCAGCTCGCACCACTCCGCAACCAGTTCACACCACTCCGCAACCAGTTCGCATCACTCTGCAACCAGTTCGCACCACTCCGCAACCAGTTCACACCACTCTGCAACCAGTTCGCACCACTCCGTAACCAGTTCCCACCACTCCAAAACCAGTTCGCACCACTCTGCACCCAGTTCGCACAACACTGCAACCAGATTGTACAACTTCGCAACCAGTTCAAACCACTCCGCAACCAGTTTGCACCACTTCCTCAACCAGCTTGCACCACTCTGCAGCCAGGTGTCACCACTCCGCAACCAGTTCGCACCACTCCACAACCAGTTTGCACCACTCTGCAACCAGTTCGCACCACTCGGCAACTAGTTTGCACCACTCCGCAACCAGTTTGCACCACTCTCCAACCTGTTCGCACCACTCTGCAACCAGTTCGCACCACTCCGCAGCCAGTTTGATCCTCTCCGCAACCAGTTCGCACCACTCTGCAGCCAGTTCGCAACACTCTACCACTAGTTTGCACCACTCCGCAACTAGTTCGCACCACACCGCAACCAGGGTGCACCAATCGGCGACCAGTTTGCACCACCCCGTAACCAGTTTGCACCACTCCGCAACCAGTTTGCACCACTCCGCCACCAGATTGCACCACTCCGCAACCAGTTTGCACCATTCTCCAACCAGTTCGCACCACTCTGCAACCAGTTTGCACCACTCCGCAACCAGTTCACACCAATCCGCAACCAGTTCGCACCACTCTGCAACCAGTTTGCACCAATCCGCAACCAGTTTGTACCACTCTGCAACCAGTTTGCACCACTCCTCAACCAGTTCTCACCAATCCGCAACTAGTTCGCACCACACCGCAACCAGTTCGCACCACTCTGAAACCAGTTCGCTCCACTCCGCAAATACGTCGGACCACTCCGCAACCAGTTTGCACCACTCCGCAACCAGTTCGCACCACTCTGCAACCGGTTTGCACCTATTTGCTACCAGTTTGCACCACTCCGCAACCAGTCCGCACCAGTCTCCAACCAGTTCGCACCACTCTGCAACAAGTTTGCACCCCTCCGCAACAAGTTCGCACCACTTCGCAACCAGTTTGCACCACTCGGCAACCTATTCGCACCACTCTGTAACCAGTTCGCACCACTGCACAACCAGTTCGCGCCACTTCCCAACCAGTTCGCACCACTCTGCAACTAGTTTGCACCATTTTGCAACCAGTTTGCACCACTCTTTAACCAGTTCGCACCACAGCACAACCAGTTTGCACCACTTCTAAACCAGTTCGCACCACTCGGCCACCAGTTCGCACCACTGCGCAACCAGATCGCACCATTGCGCAACCAGTTTGCACCACTTCCCAACCAGTTCGTACCACTCCGGAACCAGTTCGCACCACTCCGCAACCAGTTCGCACCACTCCGCTACCAGTTCGCACCACCCTGCAACCAGTTCGCTCCACTCCGCACCAGGTTGGACCACTCCGCAACCAGTTTGCACCACTCCGCAACCAGTTCGCACCACTCTGCAACCAGTTCGCACCACTCCGCAACCAGTTCGCACAACTC
>SZWC01000044.1:715371-737306 GCA_023375785.1 Penium margaritaceum | reverse complement strand
GTACTGCCTTTGACGAAAAAAATCTGTTGTGTCTGGTCAACGTTGACAACTCATAATACGAGTCACAAATGATCGGAGGGGAAAACAATGAATTGGGAACACCAAGTACCAAATAGCAAGCACAAGGAGCTACAATACGTTGTGGTACGGTGTGGATACCATGCACGATGGCCAACCAAGGTATGCATATGTCACTGACCATGACCAAAGTATGTCACCATGTGTGGTAAACTTTGACAGCTCATAACACGAGTCACAAATGGTCAGGGTGGAAAGCACAAGGAGCTACAATACGTTGTGGTACGGTGTGAATACTAGTTATCCACTAGCAAGTACAAATACCTTCAATGTGTAGTGGCACAGTGTGGCTACAATGCACATTGACCAACCAAAGTATGCCTATGTCACTGACCATGAACAAAGAATTTCACTTCCTGTGGTCAATGTTGATAACTCACAACACGAGTCACAGATTTTCAGATGGGTAACAATGGTTTGGGAATACTAGCTATCAACAAGAAAGCACAGAGACCTTCAATACGTATTGGCACGGAGTGGTAACCATGTACAGTGACAAACAAAAGTAGGCATGTGTCACAAACCATGACCAAACGGATTTCACACAGTGTGGTCAACGTTGAAAACTCTTAACACGAGTCACAAATGGTCAGTGGGGGAGACTTTGGGTTGGCAACACTAGTTATCAACTAGCGGGTAGAAAGATTTTCAACAAGTAGTGGAACGGTGTGGCTAGGGTGCACAATGACCAACCAAAGGATGCATATGTCACTGAATATGACCGAAGATGTCCACTATTTGTGGTCAACATTGAGAACTCATAAATGGTCAGAGGGAGAGACAATGGTTTGAGAACCCTAAGTATCGACAATAAAGGATAAAGAACTTCAATACATAGTGGCACGGTGTGGCTACTATGCACACCAAACAACCAAAGTAGGCAGATGGCACTGACCATGACCAAAGAATTCCAAGATGGGTGGTCAACATTCACCAACCATAACACGAGTCACAAACGGCCAGAGGAGGAAACAATGGTCTGGGAATATAATTTCTCAACTTGCAATTACAGCAACCTTCAATCAGTGTAAGCATGGTGTGGCTACCATGCACAATGACCAACCAAAGTAAGCATATGTACTGCCTTTGACGAACGAAATCCGCTGTGTGTGGAGAGCGTTAACAACTCATCATACGAATCACAACTGTTCAGAGGGGGAAACAATGGACTGGGAATATCAGGTATCAACTAGCAAGCACAAGGACCTTCAGCAAGTTGTGGCACGATGTGGATACCATGCACGATGACCAACCAAAGAAGGCGAATGTCAGTGACCATGACCAAATAATGTCACCAAGTGTGGTAAACTTTGACAGCTCGTAACACGAGTCCAAATTTGTCAGTGTGGAAGACAATGGTTCGTGGATACTAGTTATTGTGTAGCAAGTACAAATACCTTCGATATGTAGTGGCACAGTGTGGCTACCATGCACAGTGACCAACCAAAGTATGCATATGTCACTGACCATGACCAACGAATTTCACTTCATGTGGTCAGCGTTAACAACTCACAACACGAGTCACAGATAGTCAAAGGGGGGTAACAATGGTCTGGGAACACTAGCTATTAGCTAGAAAGGACAAATACCTTTTATATGTAGTGACACGGCGTGGTAACCATGTACAGTGACAAACCAAAGTAGGCATATGTCACTAACAATGACAAAACGAATTTCATAGCGTGTGGTCAATCTTGAAAACTCATAACACGAGTCAAAAATGGTCCGAGTGGGAAACAATGGGTTGGGAACACTAGTTGTCAACTAGCAATTACGAAGAACTTCAACAAGTAGTGGCACGGTGTGGCTAGGGTGCACAGTGACCAACCAAAGGATGAATATGTCACTGACTATGCCCGAAGAAATCTAGTATGCGTGGTCAACATTGACAACTCATAACACGAGTCACGAATGGTCAGAGGGAGAGACAAAGGTTTGGGATCCCTATGCATGGACTATAAAGGACAAAAAACTTCCATACGTAGTGGCATGGTGTGGCTACTATGTACCCCAAACAACCAAACAAGGCATATGTCACTGACCATGACCAAAGAATTTCAATATGGGTAGTCAACGTTCACCAACTATAACACGAGTCAGAAACGGTCAGAGGGGGAAACAATGGTCCGGGAATATCAGTTCTCAACTAGCAAGTACAACGCCCGTCAATCAGTAGTAGCACGGCGTGGCTACCATGCACAACGACCGACCAAAGTAGCCATATGTTCAGCATTTGACCAAAGAAATCCGATGTGTGTGGTCAACGTTGTCAGCTCATAATACGAGTCACAAATAGTCAGAGGGGGAAACAATTGTTTGGGAACACTAGGTGTCAACTAGCAAGCACAATGACCTTCAACATGTTGTGGCACGGTGTGAGTACCATGCACGATGACCAACCAAGGTATGCATATGTCACTGACCATGACCAAAGAATGTCACCATGTGTGGTACACTTTGACAGCTCATAACCCGAGTCACAAATGGTCAGAGTGGAAGATAGTGGTTTCTAAATACTAGTTTTTTACTATCAAGTACATATACCTTCAATATGTAGTGGCACAGTGTTGCTACCATGCACACCGACCAAACAAAGTATGCATATGTCACTGACCATGAACAAAGAATTTCACTTCATGTGGTCAACATTTACAGCTCACAACACGAGTCACAGATAGTCAGAGGGGGCTAACAATGGTTTGGGAACACTAGCTATTGACTAGAAAGCACAAAATCCTTGATACGTAGTGACAAGGCGTGGTAACCATGTACAGGGACAAACCAAAGTAGGCATATGTCACTGACCATGACCAAACGGATTTCACAGTGTGTGGTCAACGTTGAAAACTCATAACACGAGTCACAAATGGTCACTGGGGGAAACCATGGGTTGGGAACACTAGTTATTAACTACGAGGTAGAAATATTTTCAACAAGCAGTGGCACTGTGTGGCTAGCGTGCACAGTGACCAACCAAAGGATGCATATGTCACTGACTATGACCGAAGAAGTCCACTATGTGTGGTCAACATTGACAACTCATAACACGAGTCACAAATGATCAGAGGGATAGACAATTGTTGGGAAGCCTATGTATCGACAGGAAAGGACAAAGAATTTCAATACGTAGTGGCATGGTGTGGATTTGAATATGGGTGGTCAACATTGACCACCCATAACACGAGTCACGAACGGTCAGGGGAGGAAACAATGCTATGGAAATATCAGTTCTCAACTAGCAAGTACAACGACCTTTAGTAAGTAGTAGCTTGGTGTGGCTACCATGACTGACCAAAGTAGGCATATGTACTGCCTTTGACCAAAGAAATCCGCTGTGTGTGGTCAGCGTTGACAACTCATAATAGGAGTCACAAATGGTCAGATGGGGAGACAATGGTTTGGGAACACCAAGTATCAACTATCAAGCACAAGGAGCTTCAATACGTTTTGGCACGGTGTGGATACCATGCACGATGATCAACCAAAGTAGGCATATGTCACTGATCATGACCAAATAATGTCACTAAGTGTGGTAAACTTTGACAGCTCATAACAAGAGTCACAAATGGTCAGCGTGGAAGAAAATGGTATGTGAATACTAGTTATCAAGTAGCAAGTCCAAATACATTAAATGTGTTGTGGCACAGCGTGGCTACCATGCATGGTGACCAACCAAAGGATGCATATGTCACTGCCCGTGACCAATGAACTTCACTTCATGTGGTCAGCGTTGACAACTCACAACACGAGTCACATATAGTCAAAAGGGGGTAACAATGGTTTGGAAACACTAGCTATTAACTAGAAAGCACAAATACATTTAAAATGTAGTGACATGGCGTGGTAACCATGTACAGTGACAAACAAAAGTAGGCATATGACACTAACCATGACGAAACGCATTTCACTGTGTGTAGTCAATGTGGAAAACTCATAACATGAGTCACAAATGGTCAGTGGGGGAAACCATGGGCTGGTAACACTCGTGATCAACTAGCAAGTAGAAGGATTTTCAACAAGCACCGGCATGGCCTGGCTAGCATGCACAGTGACCAACCAAAGGATGCATATGTCACTGACTATGACTGAAGAAGTCCACTATGTGTCGTCAACATAAACAACTCATAACATGAGTCAGAAATGGTCAGAGGAAGAGACAATGGTTTGGACAAAGAATTTCAATACGTAGTACATATGCGAACTTTGGTCGGTCATTGCGCATGGCAGCGACACCGTGCTACTACTGACTGGAGGTCGTTGTACTTGCTAGTTGATAACTGATATTCCTAAGCATTCTTTCCTCCCCTGACCGTTTGTGACTCGTGTTATGGTTGGTCAACGTTGACCATCCATAATGAAACTCTCTGGTCATGGTCAGTGACATATGCCTAATTTGGTTGTTTGGTGTGCATAGTAGCCACACCGTGCCACTACGTATCGAAGATATTTGTCTTTTCTAGTCAATACATAGGGTTCCCAAACAATTGTCTCTCCCTCTGACCATTTGTGACTCGTGTTATGAGTTGTCAATGTTGACCACACATAGTAGACTTATTCGGTCATAGTCAATGACATATGCATCCTTTGGTTGCTCATCGTGCACGCTAGCCACGCCGTACCACTACTTGTTGAAAATATTTCTACTTGCTAGTTCATGACTAGTTTTCCGAACCTATGGTTTCCCCCACTGACCATCTGTGACTCGTGTTATGAGTTTTCAACGTTGACCTCACACAGTGAAATCCGTTTGGTCATGGTTAGTGACATATGCCTACTTTGGTTTGTCCCTGTACATGGTTACCATGCTGTGTCACTATGTATCTAAGGTCTTTGTGCCTTCTAACTGATAGCTAGTGTTCCCAAACCGTTGTTAGCCCCCTTTGACTATTTGTGACTCGTGTTGTGAGTTGTAAATGTTGACCACATGAAGTGAAATTCTTTGTTTGTGGTCAGTGACATGTGCATACTTTGGTTGGTCAGTGTGCATTGTAGCCACACAGTGCCACTACATATTGAAGGTATTTGTACTTGATAGTAGATAACTAGTATTTAGAAACCATTATCTTCCACTCTGACCATTTGTGACTCGGGTTATGAGCTGTCAAAGTTTACCACACATGGTGACATTCTTTGGTCATGGTGAGTGACATATGCATACCTTGGTTGGTCATCGTGCATGGTATGCACACCGTGCCACAACATGTTGACGGTCATTGTGCTTGCTAGTTGACACCTAGTGTTCCCAAACAATTGTTTCCCCCTCTGACTATTTGTGACTCGTATTATGAGCTGACAACGTTGACCACACACATCGGATTTCTTTGGTCAAATGCTGAACATATGGCTACTTTGGTCGGTCATTGTGCATGGTAGCCACACCGTGCTACTACTGATTGACGGGCGCTGTACTTGCTAGTTGAGAACTGATATTCCTGGACCATTGTTTCCCCCTTTGACCGTTTCTGACTCGTGTTGTAGTTGGTGAACATTGACCACCCATATTGAAATTCTCTGGTCATGGTCAGTGACATATGCCCTGTTTGGTTGTTTGGTGTAACATAGTAGCCACACCACGCCACTACGTGTTTAAGTTAGTTGTCCTTTCTAGTCCATGCATAGGGTTCCCAAACATTTGTCTCTCCCTCTGACCATTCGTGACTCGTGTTATGAGTTGTCAATGTTGACCACGCATACTGGANTTCCCCCTCTGACTATTTGTGACTCGTATTATGAGCTGACAACGTTGACCACACACATCGGATTTCTTTGGTCAAATGCTGAACATATGGCTACTTTGGTCGGTCATTGTGCATGGTAGCCACGCCGTGCTACTACTGATTGACGGGCGTTGTACTTGCTAGCTGAGAACTGATATTCCCGGACCATTGTTTCCCCCTCTGACCGTTTCTGACTCGTGTTATAGTTGGTGAACGTTGACTACCCATATTGAAATTCTTTGGTCATGGTCAGTGACATATGCCTTGTTTGGTTGTTTGGGGTACATAGTAGCCACACCATGCCACTACGTATGGAAGTTTTTTGTCCTTTATAGTCCATGCATAGGGATCCCAAACCTTTGTCTCTCCCTCTGACCATTCGTGACTCGTGTTATGAGTTGTCAATGTTGACCACGCATACTAGATTTCTTCCGGCATAGTCAGTGACATATTCATCCTTTGGTTGGTCACTGTGCACCCTAGCCACACCGTGCCACTACTTGTTGAAGTTCTTCGTAATTGCTAGTTGACAGCTAGTGTTCCCAACCCATTGTTTCCCACTACGTATTGAAGGTTTTTGTGCGTTCTATTCAATAGCTAGTGATCCCAAACCAATGTTACTCCCCTTTGACTATCTGTGACTCGTGTTGTGTCTGGTCGCTGTGTATGGTAGCCATGCTGTAGGACTACATATTGAAGGTATTTGTACTTGCTTCTCGATGACTAGTATTCACAAACCATTGTCTTTCACCTTGACCAATTGTGACTCGTGTTATGAGTTGTCAAAGGTTACCACACTTGGTGACATTATTTGGTCATGTTTAGTGCCATTTGCCTACTTTGGTTGGTCATCGTGCATGGTATCCACACCGTGCCACAACTTATTGAAGGTCATTGTGCTTGCGAGTTGATGCCTCGTGTTCCCAAACCGTTGTCTCCCCCTCTGACCATTTGTGAATCCTATTATGAGTTGTGAACGCTGACCACACACAGTAGATTTCTTTGGTCAAAGGTAGTACATATGCCTACTTTGGCCGGTCATTGTGCATGGTAGCCACATTGTGCTCATGCTTATTGAAGGTCGCTGTACTTGCTAGCTGACAACTGATATTCACAGACCATTCTTTCCCCCTCTGACCGTTTGTGACTCGTGTTATGGTTGGTGAATGTTGACCAATTATATTGAAATTCTTTCATCATGGTCAGTGACAGATGCCTTGTTTGGTTCTTTGGTGTGCATAGTAGCCACACCGTGCCGATACGTACTGAAGTTATTAATCCCATCTAGTTGATACATATGGTTTCCAAACCATTGTCTCTCCCTCTGACCATTCGTGACTCGTGTTATGAGTTGTCAACGTTGACCATACATAGTGGACTTCTTCGTTCATAGTCAGTGACGTGTGCATCCTTTGGTTGGTCACTGTGCATGTTAGCCACACCGTGCCACTACTTGTTGAAAATATTTCTACATGCTAGTTGATAACTAGTGTTCCCAACCCATGGTTTCCCCCACTGACCATTTGTGACTCGTGTTATGAGTTTTCAACGTTGACCACACACTGTGAAATCGGTTTGGTCATGGTTTGTGACACATGCCTACTTTGGTTTGTAGCAGTACATGGTTACCACGGCGTGTCATCACGTATCGGAGGTATTTGTGCTTTCTTGGTGACAGTTCGTGTTCCTAAACCATTGTTAGCCCCCTCTGACTATGTGTGACTCGTGTTGTGAGTTGTAAATGTTGACCACATGGAGTGAAATTATTTGTTCATGGTCAGTGACAATTGCATACTTTGGTCGATCACTGTGCATTGTAGCCACAATGTGCCACTACATATTAAAGGTGTTTTTACTTGCTAGTCGATAACTAGAAATCACAAACCATCTTCTACCCTGACCATTTGTGAATCGTGTTATGAGTTGTCAAAGTTTACCACACTTCGTGATATTATTTGGTCATGGTCAGTGACATATGCCTACTTTGGTTGGTCATCGTGCATGGTATCCACACCGTGCAATGTACTGAGGCTCCTTGTGCTTGCTATTGGATTCTCGGTGTTCCCAACCCATTGTTTCCCCCTCTTACCATTTGTGACTCGTGTTATGAGTTGTCAACGTTGGCCACACACGGTGGATTTCTTTGGTCAAGGGCAGTACATATGCATACTTTGGTTGGTCATTGTGCATGGTAGCCACACCGTGCTACTACTGATTGAAGGTCGTTGTACTTGCTAGTTGAGAACTGATATTCCCGGACCATTGTTTCCCCCTCTGACCGTTTGTGACTCGTGTTATGGTTGGTGAACGTTGACCGCCCATATTGAAATTCTTTGGTCATGGTCGGTGAAATATGCCTAGTTTGGTTGTTTGGTGGGCATAGTAGCCACACCATGTCACTGCGTATTGAAATTATTTGTTATTTCTAGTCCATGCATAGGGTTCCCAAACCATTGTCTCTCCCTCTGACCATTNAGGGCAGTACATATGCATACTTTGGTTGGTCATTGTGCATGGTAGCCACACCGTGCTACTACTGATTGAAGGTCGTTGTACTTGCTAGTTGAGAACTGATATTCCCGGACCATTGTTTCCCCCTCTGACCGTTTGTGACTCGTGTTATGGTTGGTGAACGTTGACCGCCCATATTGAAATTCTTTGGTCATGGTCGGTGAAATATGCCTAGTTTGGTTGTTTGGTGGGCATAGTAGCCACACCATGTCACTGCCTATTGAAATTATTTGTCCTTTCTAGTCCATGCATAGGGATCTCAAACCATTGTCTCTCCCTCTGACAATTCGTGACTCGTGTTATGAGTTGTCAATGTTGACCACACATAGTGGACTTCTTTGGTCATAGTCAGTGACGTATTCATCCTTTGGTTGGTCACTGTGCACGCTAGCCACACCGTGCCTCTACTTGTTGAAGTTCTTTGTACTTGCTAGTTGAGAACTAGTGTTCCTAACCCATTGTTTCCCCCTCTGACCGTTTGTGACTCGTGTGATGAGCTTTTTACGTTGACCACACACTGTGAAATTCGTTTGGTCATGGTTACTGACATATGCCTACTTTTGGTTTGTCACTGTTCATGATTTCCACGCCGTGTCACTGCGTACTGAAGGTATTTGTGCTTTCTAGTCAGTAGCTAGTGATCCCAAATCAATGTTACACCCCTTTGACTGTTTGTGAATCGTGTTATGAGTTTTCAGCGCTGACCACATGAAACGAAATTTGTTAGTCATGGTCAGTGACATTTTCATACTTTGGTTGGTCACTGTGCATGGTAGCCACGCTGTGCCACTACATATTGAAGGTATTTGTACTTGCTACGCGATGACTAGTATACACAAACCATTGTCTTCCACTCTGACCATTTGTGACTTGTGTTATGAGTTGTCAAAGTTTACTACACTTAGTGACATGATTTGGTCATGGTCAGTGACATATGGCTACTTTGGTTGGTCATCGTGCATGGTACCCACACCGTGCCACAACTTATTGAGGGTCCGTGTACTTGCTAGTTGACACCTTGTGTTCCCAAACCATTTTCTCCCCCTCCGACCATTTGTGACTCCTATTATGAGTTGTCAACGCTGACCACACACATCAGATTTCTTTGGTCAAAGGTACTACATATGCCTACTTTGGTCGGTCATTGTGCATGGTAGCCACACTGTGCTCATACTTGTTGAAGGTCGCTGTACTTGCTAGCTGACAACTGATATTCACAGACCATTGTTTCCCTCTCAGACCGTTTGTGACTCATGTTATGGTTGGTGAATGTTGACCACTTCTATTGAAATTCTTTCATCATGGTCAGTGACATATGCCTAGCTTGGTTGTTTGGTGTGCATAGTAGCCACACCATGCCACTGCGTATTGAAGTTCTGTGTCCTTTCTAGTCAATACATAGGGTTCCCAAACCATTGTCTCTCCTTCTGACCATTTGTGACTCGTGTTATGAGTTGCCAATGTTGACCATACATGGTGGACATCTTCGGTCATAGTCAGTGACATGTGCATCCTTTGGTTGGTCACTGTGCACGCTAGCCACACCGTGCCACTACTTGTTGAAAATCTTTCTACTTGCTAGTTGATAACTAGTGTTCGCAAGCCATGGTTTCCCCCACTGACCATTTGTGACTCGTGATATGAGTCTTCAATGTTGACCACACACTGTGACATCCGTTTGGTCATGGTTTGTGACATGTGCCTACTCTGGGTTCTCATTGTACATAGTTACCACGCCGTGTCATTGCGTATTGAAGGTATTTGTGCTTTCTTCTTAACCGCTAGTGTTCCCGAACAATTTTTAGCCCCCTCTGACTATCTGTGACTCGTGTTGTGAGTTGTAAATGTTGACCACATGAAGTGAAATTCTTTGTTCATGGTCAGTGACATATGTATACTTTGGTTGGTCACCGTGCATTGTAGCCACACTGTGCCACTACATATTGAAGGTAGTTGTACTTGCTAGTCAATAACTAGTATTCACAAACCATAATCTTCCACCCTGACCATTTGTGACTCGTGTTATGAGTTGTCAAAGGTTACCACACTTTGTGACATTATTCGGTCATGGTCAGAGACATATAACTACTTTGGTTGGTCATCATGCATGGTATCAACACCGTGCCATACCGCATTGAAGCTCCTTGTGCTTGCTATTTGATGCTTTGTGTTCCCAAACCATTGTTTCCCCCTCTGACCATTTGTGACTAGTATTACGAGTTCTCAACGTTGACAACACATGGTGGATTTCTTTGGTCAAAGGCAGTACATATGCCTACTTTGGTCGGTCATTGTGCTTGGTAGCCATACCTTGCTTATACTGATTGAACGTCTTTGTACTTGCTAGTTGATAACTGATATTCCAATAGCATTGTTTACTCCCCTGACCGTTTGTGACTCGTGTTATGGTTGGTGAACGTTGACCACCCATATTGAAATTCTTTGGTCATTGTCAGTGACATATACCTAGTCTGGTTGTTTGGTGTGCATAGTAGCCTTGTCATTGACGTATTGAAGCTCCTTGTGCTTGATAGTTGATACTTGGTGTTCCCAAACCATTGATTCCCCCTTTGACCATTTGTGACTCGTATTGTAAGTTATCAACGTTGAACGCACACGGTGGATCTCTTTGGTCAAAGGCATTACATATGCCTACTTTGGTCAGTCATTGCGCATGGTAGCGAGACCGTGCTACTACTGACTGGAGGTCGTTGTACTTAGTAGTTGATAACTGACATTCCTAAGCATTCTTTCCTCCCCTGACCGTTAGTGACTCGTGTTATGGCTGGTCAACATTGACCATCCATAATGAAACTCTCTAGTCATGGTCAGTGACATATGCCTAGTTTGGTTGTTTGGTGTGCATATCAGCCACACCGTGCCACTACGTATCGAAGTTATCTGTCCTTTCTAGTTGATACATAGGGTTCCCAAACCATTGTCTCTCCCTGTGACCATTTGTGACTCGTGCTATGAGTTGTCAATGTTGACCACACATAGTGGACTTCTTCGGTCATAGTCAATGACATATGCATCCTTTGGTTGCTTATTGTGCACGCTAGCCACGCCGTACCACTACTTGTTGAAAATCTTTCTACTTGGTAGTTCATAACTAGTGTTCCCAACCCATGGCTTCCCCCACTGACCATCTGTGACTCGTGTTATGAGTTTTCAACGTTGACCTCACACTGTGAAATTCGTTTGGTCATGGTCAGTGACATATGCCTACTTTGGTTTGTCCCTGTACATGGTTACCACGCCGTGTCACTATGTATCAAAGGTCTTTGTGCTTTCTAGCTGATAGCTAGTGTTCCCAAACCGTTGTTAGCCCCATCTGACTATCTGTGACTCGTGTTGTGAGCTGTAAATTTTGACCACATGAAGTGAAATTCTTTGTTCATGGTCAGTGACATATGCGTATTTGGTTGCTCACAGTGCATTGTAGCCACACTGTGCCACTACATATTGAAGGTATTTATACTTGCTAGTCAATAACTAGTATTTGCAGACCATTGTCTTCCAATTTGACCATTTGTGACTCCTGTTATGAGTTGTCAAATTTTACTACACATGGTGACATTCTTTGGTGATGGTCAGTGACATATGCATACCTTGGTTGGTCGTCGTGCATGTTATCCACACCGTGCCACAACGTATTATAGCTCTTTGAACTTGCTATGTAATACTTGGTGGTCCCAAACCATTGTTTCCCCCTCTGACCATTTGTGACCCATATTATGAGTTGTTGACGTTGACCACACAGAGCTGATTTCTTTCGTCAAAGGCAGTACATGTGCCTACTTTGGTCGGTCGTTGTCCATGATAGCTGCACCGTGCTACTACTGACAAAAGGTCGTTGTACTTGCTAGTTGAAAACTGATATTCCCAAACCATTGTTTCCTCCCCTGACCGTTTGTGACTTGTGCTATGGTTGGCGAACGTTGAGCACCCATATTGAAATTCTTTCATCATGGTCGGTGACATATGCCTAGTTTGGTTGTTTGGCGTGCATAGTAGCCACACCGTGCCACTACGTATTGAACTTCTTAGTCCTTTATAGTCAATACATAGGGTTTGTGAACTCATGTCTCTCCCTCTGACCATTTGTGACTCGTATTATGAGTTGTCAATGTTGACCATACGTAATGGACTTCTTCCGTCATAGTCAGTGACGTGTGCATCCTTTGGTTGGTCACTTTGCACGCTAGCCACACTGTGCCACTACTTGTTGAATATATTTCTTCTTGCTAGTTGATAACTAGTTATCCCAACCCATGGTTTCCCCCACTGACCATTTGTGACTCGTGTTATGAGTTTTCAACGTTGACCACATACTGTGAAATCCGCTTGGTCATGGTTTGTGACACATGCCTGCTTTTGTTTGTCACTGTACATGGTTGCCATGCTGTGTCATTATGTATCGAATGTCTTTGCGCTTTCTTGTTGACAGCTAGTGTTCCCAAACCATTCTGAGCCCCCTCTGACTATATGTGACTCGTGTTGTGAGTTGTAAATGTTGACCACATGAAGTGAAATTCTTTGTTCATGATCAGTGACATATGCATGATTTGGTTGGTCAGTGTACATTGTAGCCACACTGTGCGACTACATATTAAAGGTATATATACTTGGTAGTCGATAACTAGTATTCACAAACCATTATCTTCCACCTTGACCATTTGTGACTCGTGTTATGAGTTGCCAACGTTTACCACACTTAGTGACACTATTTGGTCATGATAAGTGACATATGCCTCCTTTGGTTGGTCATTGTGTATGGTATCCACACCGTGCCACAACGTTTTCATGCTCCTAGTGCTTGCTATTTGATACTTGGTGTTCCCAAACCATTGTTTCCCCATCCGATCATATGTGACTCGTATTATGAGTTGTCAACGTTGACCACACACAGCGGATTTATTTGATCAAAGGCAGTCGATATGCCTATTTTGGTCGGTCATTGCGCATGGTAGCCACACCGTGCTTATACTGATTGAAGGTCGCCGTACTTGCTAGTTGAGAACTGATATTCCCAGTCCATTGTCTCGCCCTCTGACTATTTGTGACTCGTGTTATGGTTGGTGAATGATGACCACCCATATTGAAATTACCCGGTCATGGTCGGTGATATATGCCTACTTTGGTCGTTTGGTGTGCATAGTAGCCACACCGTGCCACTACATATTAAAGTTCGTTGTCCTTTCTAGTCAATGCATAGGGTTCGCAAACCATTGTCTCTCCCTCTGACCATTTGTGACTCTTGTTATGAGTTGTCAATGTTGACCACACATAGTGGACTTCTTCGTTCATATTCAGGGACATATGCATCCTTTGGTTGGTCACTGTGCACGCCAGCCACACCGTGCCACTACTTGTTGAAAAGCTTTCTACCCGCTAGTTGAAAACAACTGTTCCCAACCCATGGTTTCCCCGACTGACCAGTTGTGACTCGTGTTATGGGTTTTCGACGTTGACAACACACTGTGAAATCCGTTTGGTCATGGTTTGTGACATATGCCGACTTTTGTTTGTCACAGTACATGGTTACCACGCCGTGTTACTACGTATTGAAGGTCTCGGTGCTGTCTAGCTGATAGCTAGTGTTTCCAGACCATTGTTACCCCCTGTGAATATCTGTGACTTGTGTTGTGAGTTGTCAACATTGACCACATGAAGTGAAATTCTTTGTTCATGGTCAGTGACATATGCGTACGTTGGTTGGTCACTGTAAACATTAGCCACACTATGCCACTACATGTTGAAGGTATTTGTACTTGCTAGTTGATAACTAGTATTCACAAACCAAAATCTTCCACCATGACCATTTAAGACTGGTGTTATGAGTTATCAAAGTTTACCACGCATGGTGTCATTCTTTGGTCATGGTCAGAGACATGCATACCTTGATTGGTCATCGTGCATGGTATCCACACCATGCCACAACGTATTGTAGCTCCTTGTGCTTGCTCTTTGGTACTTGGTGTTCCCAACCCATTGTTTCCCCCTCTGACCATTTGTGACTCGTATTATGAGTTGTCGACGTTGACCAGACACAACGGATTTCTCTCGTCTAAGGCAGTACATATGCCTACTTTGGTCGGTCATTGTGCATGGTAGCCACACCATGCTACTACTCACTGAAGGTCGTTGTACTTGCTAGTTTATAACTGATATTCCCAAACCATTGTCTCGTCCCCTGACTGTTTGTCACTCGTGCCATGGTTGGTCAACGTTGACCACCCATATTGAACGTCTCTGGTCATGGTCAGTGACATATGCCTAGTTTGGATGTTTGGTGTGCATGATAGCCACAGCGTGCCACTACATATTGAAGTTATTTGTCCTTTCTAGTCCATGCATGGGGTTCTTGGGAGAGACAATGGCTCTCCCATTGTCTCTTCCTTTGACCATTTGTGACTCGTGTTATGAGTTTTCAATGTTGACCACGCATAGTGGACTCGGTCATAGTCAACAACATATGCATCATTTGGTTGGTCACAGTGCACAATAGCCACACCGTGCCACTACTTGTTGAAATTCTTCGTACTTGCTAGTTGATAACTAGTGTTCCTAACCCATTGTTCCCCCCTCTGACCATTTGTGACTCGTGTTATGAGTTCTCAACGTTGACCACACACTGTGAAATTCGTTTGTTCATGGTTAGTGACATATGCCTACTTTGGTTTGTCATTGTACATGGTTACCACGTTGTGTCACTACGTATTGAAGGTATTTGTGCTTTCTAGTCAATAGCTAGTGTTCCCAAACCAATGTTACCCCCCTTTGACTATCGTTGACTCGTGTTGTGAGTTTTCAACGCTGACCACATGAAGTGAAATTCGTTGGTCATGGTCAGTGACATATGCATACTTTGGTTGGTCACTGTGGATGCTAGCCACGCTCTGCCACTACATATTGAAGGTATTTTTACTTGCTAGTGGATAACTAGTATTCACAAACCATTCTCTTCCACCCTGACCATTTGTGACTTGTGTTATGAGTTGTCAAAGTTCACCACACTTAGTGACATTATCTTGTCATGGTCAGTGACATATGCCTACTTTGGTTGGTCATCGTGCATGGTATCCACACCGTGCCACAACTTATTGAAGGTCCTTGTGCTTGCAAGTTGATACCTGGTGTTCCCAAACCATTGTCCCCCCCCCCCCCCTCTGACCATTTGTGACTCGTGTTATGAGTTGTCAAAGTTCACCACACTTAGTGACATTATCTTGTCATGGTCAGTGACATATGCCTACTTTGGTTGGTCGTCGTGCATGGTATCCACACCGTGCCACAACTTATTGAAGGTCCTTGTGCTTGCAAGTTGATACCTGGTGTTCCCAAACCATTGTCCCCCCCCCCCCCTCTGACCATTTGTGACTCCTATTATGAGTTGTCAACGTTGACCACACACAGCAGATTTCTTTGCTCAAAGGCAGTACATATGCCTTTTTTGGTTGGTCATTGTGCATGGTAGCCACACCGTGCTTTTACTGATTGAACGTCACTATTCTTGCTAGTTGATAACTGATTTTTCCAGACCATTATTTCCCCTTCTGACCGTTTGTGACATGTGTTATGGTTGGTTAACGTTGACCACCCATATTGAAATTATCTGGTCATGCTCAGTGACATGCCCAGTTTGGGTGTTTGCTGTGCATAATAGCCACACCGTGCCACTACGCATTAAAGATCTTTGTCCTTTCTAGTCAATATACAGGGTTCCCAAACAATTGTCTCTCCTTCTGACCATTTGTGACTCGTGTTATGAGTTGTCAATGTTGACCACATATAGTGGACTTCTTCGGTCATAGTCAGTGACGTATGCATCCTTTGGTTGGTCACTGTGTACGCTAGCCATACGGTGCCACTGCTTGTTGAAAGTCTTTGTATTGTTTGTTGATAACTAGTGTTCCCAACCCATTGTTTCCCCCTCTGACAACTTGTGACTCGTGTTATGCGTTTTCAACGTTGACCACACACTGTGAAACTCTTTTGGTCATGGTTAGTGACATATGCCTACTTTGGTTTGTCACTGTACATGGTTACCACGCCGTGTCACTACGTATCAAAGGTCTCTGAGCTTTCTACTTGATAGCTAGTGTTCCCAAACCATTGTTACCCCCTCTGAATTGTTGTGACTTGTGTTGTGAGTTGTCAACACTGACCACATGAAGTGAAATTATTTGGTCATGGTCAGTGACATATGCATACTTTGGTTGGTCACTGTGCATTGTAGCCACACTGTGCCACTGCATATTGAAGGTATTTGTACTTGCTAGTTGATAACTAGTAGTTAGAAATCATTATCTTCTACTCTGACCATTTGTGACTCGTGTTATGAGTTGTCAAAGTTTACCACACATGGTGACATTCTTTGGCCATGGTTAGTGACACATGGTTGGTCACCGTGCATGGTATCCACACCGTGACACAACGTACTGAAGGTCATTGTGCTTGCTAGTTGATACCTGGTGTTCCCAAACAATTGTTTCCCCCTCTAATTATTTGTGACTCGTATTATGAGTTGCCAACGTTGACCATACACAACGGATTTCTTTGGTCAAAGGCAGTACATATGCCTACTTTGGTTGGTCATTGTGCATGGTAGCCACACCGTGCTACTACTGACTGAAGGTCTTTGTACTTGCTAGTTGAGAACTGATATTCCTGGACCATTGTTTCCCCCTCTGACCGTTTGTGACTCGTGTTGTGGTCGGTGAATGTTGACCACCCATATTGAAATTCTTTGGTCATGGTCAATGACATATGCCTAGGTTGGTTGTTTGGTGTGCATAGTAGCCACACCATGACACTACGTATTGAAGTTAGTTTTCCTTTCTAGTCCATGCATATGGTTCGCAAACCATTGTCTCTCCCTCTGACCATGTGTGACTTGTGTTATGAGTTATCAATGTTGACCACACGTAGTGGACTTCTTCCGTCATAGTCAGTGACGTATGCATCCTTTGGTTGGTCACCATGCATGCTAGCCACACCGTGCCACTACTTGTTGAAGTTCTTCATACTTGATAGTTGATAACTAGTGTTCCCAACCCATTGTTTCGCACTCTGCCCATTTGCGACTCATGTGATGAGTTTCAACGTTGACCACACACCGTGAAATAAGTTGGTAATGGTTTGTGACATATGCATAGTTTGGTTTGTCACTGTACGTGGTTACCACGCCGTGTCACTATTAAATAAAGGTATTTGTGGTTTCTAGTTAATAGTTGGTGTTCCCAAACCATTGTTACCCCACTCTGACTATCAGTGACTTGTGTCGTGAGTTGTCAACGCTGGCCACATGAAGTGAGATTTGTTCGTCATGGCCAGTGACATGTGCATACTTTGGTTGGTCACTGTGCATGGTAGCAACGCTGTGCCACTACATATTGGAGGTATTTGTACTTGCTAGTGGATACCTAGTATTAACCCTGACCATTTGTGACCCGTGTTATGATTTGTCAAAGTTCACCACACTTAGTGACATTGTTTGGTCATGGTCAGGGACGTATGCCTACTTTGGTTGGTCATCGTGCATGGTATCGACACGGTGCCACAACTTATTGAAGGTCCTTGTGCTTGCTAGTTGATATCTGGTGTTCACAAACCATTGTCTCCCCCTGTGACCATTTGGGACTCCTATTTTGAGTTGTCAACGTTGACCACACACAGCGGATTTCTTTGATCAAAGGCAGTACATATGCCTACTTTGGTCGGTCATTGTGCATGGTAGCCACACCATGCTTATCCTGATTGAAGGTCACCGTGATTGCTAGTTGAGAACTGATATTTTGACATCATTGTTTCCCCTTTTGACCGTTTGTGACATGTGTTATGGTTGGTGAACGTTGACCACCCATATTGAAATTCTCTGGTCATTGTCAATGACATTCCTAGTTTGGTTGTTTGGTGTGCATAGTAGCCACACCGTGCCACTACGCTTTGAAGTTATTTGTCCTTTTTAGTTGATACATAGGGTTCCCAAACCATTGTCTCTCCCTCTGCCCATTTGTGACTCGTGGGCGAGTTGTCAATGTTGACCATACATAGTGGAGTTCTTTGGTCATAGTCTGTGACGTGTGCATCCTTTGGTTGGTCACCGTGCACGCTAGCCACACCGTGCCACTACTTGTTGAAAATCTTTTTACTTGCTAGTTGATAAATAGTGTTCTCAACCCATGGTTTCGCCCATTGAGCATTTGTGACTCGTGTTATGAGTTTTCAACGTTATCCACACACTGTGAAGTCCGTTTGGTCATGGTTTGTGACATATGCCTACTTTGGTTTGTCACTGTACATGGTTACCACGCCGTGTCATTATGTATCAAAGGTCTTTGTGCTTTCTTGTTGACAGCTAGTGTTCTCAAACCATTGTTAGTACCCTCTGACTATCTGTGACTTGTGCTGTGAGTTGTCAACATTGACCACATAAAGTGAAATTCTTTGGTCATGGTCAGTGACATATGCATACTTTGGTTGGTCACTGTGCATTGTAGCCAGACTGTGCCACTGCATATTGAAGGTATTTGTCCTTGCTAGTCGATAACTAGTATTTAGAAACCATTCTCTTCCACTCTGACCATTTGTGACTCGTATTATGAGTTGTCAAAGTTTACCACACATGGTGACATTCTTTGGTCATGGTCAGTGACATATGGTTGGTCATCGTCCATGGTATCTACACCATGCCACAACATACTGAAGGTCATTGTGCTTGCTAGTTGATACCTTTTGTTCCCAAACAATTGTTCCCCCCTCTGACTATGTGTGACTCGCATTATGAGTTGCCAACGTTGACCATACACAGCGGATTTCTTTGGTCAATGGCAATACATATGCCTACTTTGGTCGGTCATTGTGCATGGTAGTCACACCGTGCTACTACTGACTGAAGGTCGTTGTTCTTGCTAGTTGAGAACTGATATTCCCGCACCATTGTTTCCCCCTTCTGACCGTTTGTGACTCGTGTTATGGTGGGTGAACGTTGACCACCCATGTTGAAATTCTTCGGTCATGGTCAGTGACATATGCCTAGTTTCGTTGTTTGGTGTGCATAGTAGCCACACCGTGCCACTACGTATTCAAATGATTTGTCCTTTCTAGTCCATGCATAGGGTTCCCAAACCATTGTCCCTCCCAATGACTATTCGTGACTCGTGTTATGAATTGTCAATGTTGACAACACGTAGTGGACTTCTTCCGTCATAGTCAGTGACGTATTCATCCTCTGGTTGGTCACTGTGCACGCTAGCCACACCGTGCCACTACTTGTTGAAGTTCTTCATACTTGCTAGTTGATAACTAGTGTTCCCAACCCATCGTTTCCCTCTCTGACCATTTGTGACTTCTGTGACGTGTTTTCAACGTTGACCACACACCGTGAAATTTGTTGGTCATGGTTAGTGACATATGCCTAGTTTGGTTTGTCACTGTACGTGGTTACCACGCTGTGTCACTACGTAACAAAGGTCTTTGTGCTTTCTGGTCAATAGTTGGTGTTACCAAACTATTCTTACCCCACTCTCACTGTCAGTGACTTGTGTTATGAGTTGTCAATGCTGACCACATGAAGTGAAATTCGTTGGCCATAGTCAGTGACATAGGCATACTCTAGTTGGTCACTGTGCATGGTAGCCACGCTGTGCCACTACATATCTAAGGTATTTGTACTTGCTAGTCAATAACTAGTGTTTTGAAACAATTTACTTCCACTTTGACCATTTGTGACTCGTGTTATGAGTTGTCAAGGTTTACCACACATGGTGAAATTCTTTGGTCATGGTCAGTGACATATGGTTGGTCATCGTGCATGGTATCCACACCGTGCCACAACGTACTGAAGGTCATTGTCCTTGCTAGTTGATACCTGGTATTCCCAAACAGTTGTTCTCCCCTTTGACTATTTGTGACTCATATTTTGAGTTGCCAACGTTGACCATACACAACAGATTTATTTGGTCAAATGCAGTACACATGCCTACCTTGGTCGGAAATTGTGCATGGTAGCTACACCATGCTACTATTGACTGAAGGTCGTTGTACTTGCTAGTTGATAACTGATATTCCTGGACCATTGTTCCCCCCTCTGACTGTTTGTGACTCGTGTTATGGTCGGTGAACGTTGACCACCCATATTGAAATTCTTTGGTCATGGTCTGTCACAGATGCCCAGTTTGGTTGTTTGGTGTGCATAGTAGCCACACCGTGCCACTACGTATTGAAGATGTTTGTCCTTTATAGTCCATGCATAGGGTTCCCAAATAATTGTCTCTCCCTTTGACCATTCGTGACTTGTGTTATGAGTTGTCAATGTTGACCACACGGAGCGGACTTCGTCCATCATAGTCAGTGACGTATTCATCCTTTGGTTGGTCACTGTGCATGCTAGCTACACCGTGCCACTACTCGTTTAAGTTCTTCATACTTGCTAGCTGATAACTAGTGTTCCCAACCCATTTTTTCCCCCTCTTCCCATTTGCGACTGGTGTGATGAGTTTTCAACGTTCACCACACACCGTGAAATTGTTGGTTATGGTTAGTGACATATGCCTAGTTTGGTTTGTCACTGTACGTGGTTACCATGACGTGTCACTACGTAATAAAGGTATTTGTGGCTTCTAATTAATAGTTGGTGTTTTCAAACCATTGTTACCCCACTCTGACTATCAGTGACTCGTGTTGTGAGCTGTCAACGCTAACCACATGAAGTGAAATTCGTTGGTCATGGTCAGTGACATATAAATACTTTGGTTGGTCACTGTGCATGGTAACCACGCAGTGCCACTACAAATGGAAGGTATTTGTACTTGCTAGTGGATAACTAGTATTCACAAACCATTATCTTCCACCCTGGCCATTTGTGACTCGTGTTATGACTTGTCAAAGTTTCCTACACTTAGTGACATTATTTGGTTATGGTCAGTGACATATGCCTACTTTGGTTGGTCATCGTGCATGGTATCCACACCGTGCCACAACGTACTGAAGGTCATTGTGCTTGGTAGTTGATACATGGTGTTCCCAAAAAATTGTTTCCCCCTCTAGCTATTTGTGACTCATTTTATGAGTTGTCAACGTTGACCGTACACAGCGGATTTCTTTGCTCAAAGGCAGTACATATGCCTACTTTGGTCGGTCATTGTGCATGGTAGCCACACCGTGCTACTACTGGCTGACGGTCGTTGTACTTGCTAGTTGGTGTCTAGTATTCCCAAACCATTGTTTCCTCCTCTGACAATTTGTGACCCATATTATGGGTGGTCAACGTTGACCACACATAGTAAAATTGTTTCGTCATGGTAAGTGGCCCATACCTAATCTGGCTGGTCTTTGTGCATGGTAGCCACACTGTTCCACTACTTGTTGAAAGTCTTTGTACTTGCTAGTCAATGAATAGCAAAAGGTTTCTCCCTTTGAAACCAGGTCTGTTTTTGTTGATTTGTTATGCGTAGGTGCCTTCACTGGAATACTCCCTCCCACCCCCTAGAGGGATGTTCGGTGGACGACCTGGAGGACAGATTTGCGACTGCATTATGACACCCCCTACCCCCACACGGCTTAGGCTCGAAGGTAGAGTTGAGGTATCACAACACGGCCCTCCCCCCCCCCCCCCCCCCCCCC
>SZWC01000044.1:703608-715305 GCA_023375785.1 Penium margaritaceum | reverse complement strand
CCCCCCCCCCCCCCCCCCACACAGGTCACAAGCCTATTATGTCTTGCGTGTATGAGGATTCATATCCAGGACCTACCGCTCCTGAATCTAGCTATATAAGCACTAAGCCAACTCACATGGTGTTCATATGATGTTCAAATGACATTATAAGGGTTCCTATGGGTAAAGGGCATAAAATGAGGGGGTGTAAGATTAGAGGGTAGTTTTCAAAAGCATGAATGATGACAAAGTTAGTTTAATCGTAACAAAATGACGCAGTCGGGATTTCAAATATTGCAACTTTGAGCTTGAATAACCTCTCAACCATTTCTCTGATTGACCAGCCGTAAGGAGGAAAGTTGAATACACATAGTGAAACTCTTTTTATGATATTCAGTGACACAAGCATACTTCGGTTGGTCATTGTGCATGGTAGCCACACCGTGCCACCTCTTATAGGAGGTCTTTGTACTTGCTAGTCAATACCGTGTATTCTCAAACCATTGTTTCTCCCTCTGCCCATTTTTGACTTGTATTATGAGTTGTGAATGTTGACCACACACACTAAACGTCTTTGGTCATGAGCAGTGACGTATGCCTACTTGGGTAGGTCATTGTGCATGGTAGCCACACCGGGCCAATACGTACAAAAAATCTTTGTACTTGCTAGGAGATACATAGTGTTTTGAAACCATGTTTTCCCCCTCTGACCATTTGTGACTCATGTCATGGGTTGTGAATGTTGACCACCCATGTGGAAATTCTTTGGTCATGGTTAGTGACATATTCCTAGTTTGGTTTGTCACATTACGAGGTTACCACGCGGTGTAACTACGTATTGAAAGTCTTTGTCTTTGCCTGAGGGTGAGTGTGCACCCTAGAGGGTCCCTAGCAGTAGCTGGTTCACACCACCAACTCTTTTTGGAGAGACTGAAACTGTGGAGGCAACTGGTTCCAAGGATGGCAAAATCTGGTCAAAGAGTGTGGCAATAGTTTTAGCCTCAATTGACTGGGAAAGAACACTTGATCAAGGCTCACAAGCAGTGGCATTTTATAGCCACTGATCTAAGCTTTCCAGAACACCAAAGCATGCCAGATTTGGAGCTTCCTAGAAAATTCTAAGGCTTCTAGACTACTCGTTGGTAGGCTGTCCTTTTCCCACCTAGGAAGGCATCCCTTCCCTTGTCTAGAAGCTTCTGCCCCTTCCTAGATTCCTCAGCTTGCTTCTAGAAGGAGGGAAGGTTTCCAGAAGACCAAGACACCTCTAGATGCCTTGTAGGACAAGTCACCCCTTCTAGAAGGTGTGCCACCTTCCTGGACCCTCACCTGGCCTTCTAGAAACTTTAAGAGGAACTCTAGAGGTTGAGCTAGTTTCCTAGCATCTATTCTCCACCTCCCTTGAGGCAGGACAGAAATTCATCTTGTGGGACTTGAACCCGGGCCCCTACCTCTATATGTGAACACCATTAACCACTAAGCCACTAAGGCTTGTCCTTTTAGTGTTCCTTTTAGGAGTCACTCCTGCCATGGTGAGGAGGATCATTCCAACAATCTCCCCCTCGCGCATCACCCATGGCAGTCGTCCATGCTCAACCTATAACTGAGGAGACTTTCTCCTCATGGGAGGCGAGCTTACATTTTATTGCTCCCTCCCACTCAGCCCCATTCTTCTTGTGCAGTGCATCCTTGAGGCTCCTCTTGCGTAAACCCAGTCCAAATGCCCTTGTTGGCATCATATCTTTTTGTCCTTCTTCGCACACGGCTGCTCATGTGGGGCTCTTGAGGCGGTTGTTGTTGTTGCTGTCCCCTTTCGGCGCCATCCTCTCCAAGCGCCTGCTCCCCCTCTCTTGGAGACCTTGGAGACATCGGTCGACTCCCCGCCTCCACGTCCATCTCCGGTGCTTCGGATTCCTCATCCGAACTGGCCNGAACCCAGTCCAAATGCCCTTGTCGGCATCATATCTTTTTGTCCTTCTTCGCACACGGCTGCTCGTGCGGGGCTCTTGAGGCGGTTGTTCTTGTCGCTGTCCCCTTTCGGCGCCATCCTCTCCAAGCGCCTGCTCCCCCTCTCTTGGAGACCTTGGAGACATCGGTCGACTCCCCGCCTCCACGTCCATCTCCGGTGCTTCGGATTCCTCATCCGAACTGGCCAGAACGAGTTGTGCCGTTCGCCCATCCCTCGGGCGATCATCTCCGGCTGGTGCTGCTGCGAGGACGTCACCCTCATTCACGTCCTCCGGCGTCTCCCCCTCAAGGAGTGGCATCCACTCCCTCCTCTTGGAGAGACCTGCCTCCTTGTCTGTCCAACGGCTTTTTTCGTCGAACGTGACGTTGCAACTCCTCACAATCTGCTGCCTCCTTGGGTCAAAGAGCCGGTACGCCTTGCTTCCGCTCTCATATCCAAGGAAAATACACCGGCGGGTGCGCGGGTCCAGCTTGCTCCGTCCCTCATGTGCCTACACCATTGCATGTGCAACACAACCAAAACGTGCGGAGGTGACCCACCGCCGGCTTCCTCCCGCTCCACACTTCTTGTGGCGTCTTCCACGCATTGCTCTCCTTGTCCTTCAGCGGCTTGGTCGGCATGAGATTCATGATGTAAGCTGCTGTCCTTGCCGCCTCCGCCCAATACCGTTGTGTAAGGCCAGCGTCGCTCAACATGGATCGCACCATGTTAAGGATTGTGCGATTCGCTCTCTCTGCGACGCCATTCTGTTGTGGGGAGTGTGGAGTTGTTTTGTGCCACTCAATCCCCTTGCTCTTCATCCACCCAAGGCACCCCGCATATTCACCGCNAGAGGTAGAGTTTCCGGCTGTGGTCATCGATGAAGGTGAGGAAGTAGCGAGCTCCGTTGATGGAGCTCTCAAGCGGTCCACACACATCTGTGTGTACCACGGCCAGTTTTGCCGATGCACGCGTCCCCTTGGCGACAAACGGCTGCCGAGTTGATTCGCCAATGATGCATGGCTCACACACGGTCTCCTTGGTTCCATCAAGGCCACTGATTTGGAGACCCCGCACCACTTCCCTGTTAGCCACCTCTTTCACTGTTGATGGAGAAATGTGGCAGCGTCGGCGGTGCCATAGGTCCAAATCTCCTCCATCCTTCGTTGCAAGGTTGGCGGCATTGGACCCCACCCGGCTGCTGAGGATCTTTGCGTGTAGCATGTACAAGTCGTCCTCCCTCTTGGCACGTGCAGTCACCTCACCTTTGCCCTCTTTGCGGATGACGGCCTCCTTCTTTGTGAAGAGCACCTCAAGTCCCTTGTCGGTAAGGCGGCTGACGGAGAGCAGGTTTGCCCCAAAGTTAGGCATATGCAGCACATCGTAGATTGTACTCGTGACAGGTTTGCCATCGACAATTGACTCAATGCGGACGTTACCCTCACCGGCGGCCACCTCTATTTTTCCATTGGCCACCGTCATGCGTCTCTCCGAGGCGCCGTAGGTGACAAATGCCGCCCTGTTTCATTGCGTGTGGCAGCCTGATCCGGAGTGGATGACGGCAACTCCCGGATCCTTCAAGTTGGTGGAGTTGTACACCATAAGGGCGTGCTCATCTTTCTTCCCGCCCCGCTGCGACCGATCCGTTTTTGCTTAGGCTTGAAGGTAGAGTTGAGGTATCACAACATGGCTGCCGCCCCCCTCCCCCTCCCACTGGTCGCAAGCCTATTCTATATTGCGCGTACAAGGATTTACACCAGGACCTACCGCTCCAGAATCTAACTATATAAGCACTAAGCCAACTCATATGGTGTTCATATGATGACCAAAGAATGTTACCATGTGTGGTAAATTCTGACAACTCATAACATGAGTCACAAATGGTCAGAGTGAAAGATAATGGTTTGTTAATACTAGTTATCGACTAGCAAGTACAAATACCTTAAATATGCTTTTGAACAGCATGGTTACAATGCACAGTGACCAACCAAAATATGCATATGTTATGACCATGACCAAAGAATTTCACTACATGTGGTCAATGTTGACAACTCACAACATGAGTCACACATAGTCAGAGGGGGCTAGCAATGGGTAGAGAACACTAGCTGTCAACAAGAAAGCACAAAGACATTTGATACGTAGTAACACGGCGTGGTAACCATGTACAGTGACAAACCAAAGTAGACATATGTCACAAACCATGACCAAACGGATTTCGTCGTGTGTTGTTAACATTGAAAATCCATAACACGAGTCACAAATGGTCAGTGGGGGAAACCATGGGTTGGGAACACTATTTATCAACTAACAAGTAGAAAGATTTTAAACAAGTAGTGGCACGGTGTGGCTAGCTTGCGCAGTAACCAACCAAAGGATGCACACGTCACTGACTATGACCGAAGATGTCCACTATGTATGGTCAACATTGACAACTTATTCCACGAGTCACAAATGGTCAGAGGAAGAGACAATGGTTTGTGAACCCTATGCATTGACTAGAAAGTACAAATATCTTCAATACGTAGTGGCACGGTGTGGCTACTATGCACACCAAACAACCAAACTAGGCATATGTCACCGGCCATGATGAAATATGTGAATGTTGACCACCCATAATAATATGGGTGGTCAACATTCACCAACCATAACACGAGTTACAAACGGTCAGAGGGGGAAACAATGGTCTGTGAATACAAGTTCTCAACTAGCAAGTACAGCGACCTTCAATCAGTATAAGCACGGTGTGGTTACCATGCGCAATGACCGACTAAAGTAGGCATATGTACTACCTTTAACCAGAGAAATCCGCTGTGTATGGTCAGCGTTGACAACTCATTATAGGAGTCACAAATGGTCAGAGGGGGAGACAATGGTTTGGGAACACCAGGTATCAACTAGAAAGCACAAGGACCTTCAATACTTTGTGGCACGGTGTGGATACCATGCACGATGACCAACCAAAGTAGGCATATGTCACTGACCATGAGCAAATGATTTCACTAAGTGTGGTAAACGTTGACAACTCATAACACGAGTCACACATGGTCAGGGTGGAAGATAAAGGTTTGTGAATACTAGTTTTCGACTAGCAAGTACAAATACCTTCAATATGTAGTTGCACAGCGTGGCTACCATGCACAGTGACCAACCAAAGTATGCATATGTTACTGACCATAACCAACGAATTTCACTCCATGTGGTCAGCGTTGACAACTGACAACACGAGTCACGGATAGTCAAAGGAGGGTAACAATGGTTTGGGAAGACTAGCTATGAAATAGAAAGCACAAAGACCTTCAATACGTAGTGACACAGCGTGGTAACCACGTACAGTGACAATCCAAACTAGGCATATGTCACTAACCATGACCAAAGAATTTTAACATTGGTGGTCAACGTTCACAACCCATGACATGAGTCACAAATGGTCAGAGGGGGAAAACATGGTTTCAAAACACTATGTATCTTCTAGCAAGTACAAAGATTTTTCGTATGTATTGGCCCGGTGTGGCTACCGTGCACAATGACCTACCCAAGTAGGCATACATCACTGCTCATGACCAAAGAAGTTTAGTGTGTGTGGTCAACGTTCACAACTCATAATACAAGTCAAAAATGGGCAGAGGGAGAAACAATGGTTTGAGAATACTCGGTATTGACTAGCAAGTACAAAGATTTTTCGTATGTATTGGCCCGGTGTGGCTACCGTGCACAATGACCTACCCAAGTAGGCATACATCACTGCTCATGACCAAAGAAGTTTAGTGTGTGTGGTCAACGTTCACAACTCATAATACAAGTCAAAAATGGGCAGAGGGAGAAACAATGGTTTGAGAATACTCGGTATTGACTAGCAAGTACAAAGACCTTTGATAAGTGGAGGCCCGGTGTGGATACCATACACAATGACCAACCGAAGTATGCTTGTGTCACTGAATATCATAAAAAGAGTTTCACTATGTGTAGTCAACTTTCCTTCTTACGGGTGGTCAATCAGAGCAATGGTTGAGAGGTTATTCAAGCTTGAAGTTGCAACATTTAAAATCCCCTCTGCGTCATTTTGTTATGATTAAACTAACTTTGTTATCATTCATACTTTTGAAAACTACCCTCTAATCTTACAGCCCCTTATCTTATGCCCTTCACCCATACAAACCCTTATAATGTCATTTAGACATCATATGAACACCATGTGAGTTGGCTTAGTGCTTATACAGTTAGATTGTGAAGCGGTAGGTCCTGGGTTTGACTCCTCGTACTCGCAATATAGAATAGGCTCGTAACCTTGGGGGAGGGGGGGGGGGGCGTGTTGTGATACCCCGACTCTACCTTCGTGTCTAAGACGTGGAGGGGTAGGGGGGTGTCATAATACGGTTGCAAATCTGTCGTCCACGGAACATCCCTCTAGGGGGGTGGAAGGGAGTATTCCACTGAAGGCACCTACGCGTAACAAATCAACAAAAACGGACCTGGTGTCAAAGGGAGAAACCTTTTGCTATTTATTGACTAGCAAGAAAAAAAACTTTCAACAAGTAGTGGAACGGTGTGGCTACCATGCACAATGACCAACCAGATTAGGCATGGGCCACCTACCATGACCAAATGATTTTTCTATGTGTGGTCAACGTTGACAACCCATAATATGGGTCACAAATTGTCACAGGACAAAACAATGGATTGGGAATACTAGACACCAACTAGCAAGTACAACGACCTTAAGTCAGTAGTAGCACGGTGTGGCTACCATGCACAATGACCAACCAAAGAAGGCATATGTACTGCCTTTGACCAAAGAAAACCGCTCTGTATGGTCAACGTTGGCAACTCATAATACGAGTTAAAAATAGTCAGAGGGGGAAACAATTGTTTGGGAACTCCAGGTATCAACTAGCAAGCACAATGACCTTCAGTATGTTGTGGCACGGTGTGGATACCATGCACAATGACCAACCATATGTCACTGACCATGACCAAAGAACATCACCATGTGTGGTAAACTTTGACAACTCTTAACAAGAGTCACAAATGGTCAGAGTAGACGATAATGGTTTCTAAATACTAGTTATTGACTAGCAAGTACAAATACCTTCAATATGCACTGGCACGGTGTGGCTACAATGCACTATGTCCAACCAAAGTATGCACATGTCACTAACGACGACCAACGAATATCACTTCATGTGGTAATTGTTGACAACTCACAACACAAGTCACAGATATTCGGAGGGGGTAGCAATGGTTTTGGAATACTAGCTATCAATTACAAAGCACAGAGACCTTTGATACGTAGTGACATGGCGTGGTAACCATGTACAGTGACAAACCAAAGTAGGCATATGTCACTAACCATGACCAAAAACATTTCACAGTGTGTGGTCAAGGTTGAAAACGCATAACACGAGTCACAAGTGGTCAGAGGGGGGAACAATGGATTGGGAACACTAGTTATCAACTAGCAAGTACAAAGACCTTCAACAAGCAGTGGCACGGTATGGCTAGCATACACAGTGACCAACCAAAGGATGCATACGTCACTGACTATGACCGAAGAGGTCCACTGTGTGTGGTCATCATTGACAACTCATAACACGAGTCACAAATGGTGAGAGGGAGTGACAATGGTTTGGGAACCCTATGTATTGACTAGAAAGGACAAAGAACTTCAATACGTAGTGGCACGGTGTGGCTACTATGCACAGCAAACAACCAAACTAGGCATGTCACTGACCATGACCAGAGAATTTCAATATGGGTGGTCAATGTTCACCAACCATAACACATGTCACAAACGGTCAGAAGGGGAAACAATGGTCTGGGAATATCAGTGCTCAACTAGCAAGTACAGTGACCTCCAATGAAGATAAGCACGATGTGGCTACCATGCACAACGAGCGACCAAAGCAGGCATATGTACTGCCTTTGACCAAAGAAATCCGCTTTGTGTGGTCAACATTGACAACTCATAATAGGAGTCACAAATGGTCAGAGGAGGAGACAATGGTCTGGGAACACCAGATATCAACTAGCAAGCACAAGGACCTTCAATACGTTGTGGCATAGTGTGGATACCATGCACGATGACCAACCAAAGTTGGCATATGTCACTGACCATGACCAAATAATGTCAGCAAGTGTGGTAAACTTTGTCAGCTGGTAACACGAGTCACAAATGGTGAGGGTGGTAGATAATGGTTTTTTAATACTAGTTATCCACTAGCAAGTAAAAGTACCTTCAATATGTAGTGGCACAGCGTGGCTACCATGCACAGTGACCAACCAAAGTATGCATATGTCACTGACCATGACCAACGAGTTTCACTTCATGTGGTCAGCGTTGACAACTCACAACACGAGTCACTGATAGTCAGAGTGGGGTAACAATGGTTTGGGAACACCAACTACTAACTAGAAACCACAAATACCTTTTTTACGTAGTGACATGGCGTGGTAACCACGTACAGTGANTAAAAGTACCTTCAATATGTAGTGGCACAGCGTGGCTACCATGCACAGTGACCAACCAAAGTATGCATATGTCACTGACCATGACCAACGAGTTTCACTTCATGTGGTCAGCGTTGACAACTCACAACACGAGTCACTGATAGTCAGAGTGGGGTAACAATGGTTTGGGAACACCAACTACTAACTAGAAACCACAAATACCTTTTTTACGTAGTGACATGGCGTGGTACCCATGACAGTGACAAACCAAACTAGGCATATGTCCCTAACCATGACCAACAAATTTCACAGTGTGTGGTCAATGTTGAAATTTCATCTCACGAGTCATAAATGGTCATATGGGGAAACAATGAGCTGAGGATACTAGTTATCAACTAGCAAGTATGAAGAACTTCAGCAAGTAGTGGCATGGTGTGGCTAGCGTGCACAGTGACCAACCAACAGATGAATACGTCACTAACTATGACAGAAGAAGTCCACTATGTGTGATCAACATTGACAACTCCTAACACGAGTCACAAATGGTCAGAGGGAGAGACAATGGTTTGGGAACCATATGCATGGACTATAAAGGACCAATAACTTCAATACGTAGTGGCACATTGTGGCTACTATGCACACCAAAGAACCAAACTAGGCATATGTCACCGGCCATGACCAAAGATTTTCAATATGGGTGGACAACGTTCACCATCCATAACATGTGTCACAAACGGTCAGAGGGGGAAAAAATGGTCCCGGAATATCAGTTCTCAACTAGCAAGTACAACAACCTTCAATCAGTAGTAGCACGGTGTGGCTACCATGCACAATGACCGACCAAAGTAGGCATATGTACTGCCTTTGACCAAAGAAATCCGCTGTGTATGGTCAATGTTGGCTACTCATAATATGTGTCACAAATAGTCAGAGGGGGAAACAATTGTTTGGGAACACCAGGTATCAACTAGCAAGCACAATGACATTCCTTACGGTGTGGCACGGTGTGGGTACCATGCACGATGACCAACCATATGTCACTGACCATGACCAACGAATGTCACCATGAATGGTAAACTTTGACAACTCATAACACGAGTCACAAATGGTCAGGGTGGAAGATTATGGTTTCTAAATACTAGTTATTGACTAGCAAGTAAAAATACCTTCAATATGCAGTGGCACAGTGTGGCTACAATGCACAGTGACCAACCAAAGTATGCATATGTCACTCACCATGACAAAAGAATTTCACTTCATGTTGTCAAAGGTTACAACTCACAACACGAGTCACAGGTTGGCAGAAGGGGGTTAACAATGATTCCGCAACATTAGCTGTCAACAAGAAAGCACAAAGACCTTTGATACGTAATGACACGGCGTGGTAACCATGTACAGTGACAACCCAAAGTTTGCATATGTCACAACCCATGATCAAACGGATTTTGAAGTGTGTGGTTAACGTTGAAAACTCATAACACAAGTCACAAATACTCAGTGGGGTAAACCATGGGTTTGGAGCACTATTTATCAACTACCAAGTAGAACGATTTTCAACAAGTAGTGGCACGGTGTGGCTAGCGTGCACAGTGACGAATCAAAGGATGGACACGTCACTGACTATGACCGCAGAAGTCCACTGTGTATGGTCAATATTGACAACTCATAACACGAGTCACAAATGGTCAGCGGGAGAGACAATGGGTTGGGAACCCTATGTATTGACTTGAGAGGACAAATATCTTCAATATGTAGTGGCACGGTGTGGCTACTATGCACACAAAACAACCAAACTAGGCATATGTCACCGGCCATGATGAAAGAATTTCAATATGGGTGGTCAACATTCACCAACCATAACACGAGTCACAAACGTTCGGAGGGGGAAACAATGGTCCAGGAATATCAGTTCTCAACTAGCAATTACAACAACCTTCAATCAAGAGTAGCACGGTGTGGCTACCATGCACAATGACCGATCAAAGTAGGCACATGTACTGCCTTTGACCAAAGAATTCGCTGTGTGTGGTCAACGTTGGCAACTCATAATACAAGTCACAAATAGTTAGAGGGGGAAACAATTGGTTGGGAAGACCAGGTATCAACTAGAAAGCACAATGACCTTCAGTACGTTGTGTCACGGTGTGGATACCATGCACGATGACCAACCAAAGTAGGTATATGTCACTGACCATGACCAAATGATTTCACTAAGTGTGGTAAACTTTGACAACTCATAACACAAGTCACAAATGGTCAGGGTGGAAGATAAAGGTTTGTGAATACTAGTTATCGACTAGCAAGTAAAAATACCTTCAATATGTAGTGGCACATCGTGGTTACCATGCACAGTGACCAACCAAAGTATGCATATGTCACTGACCATGACCAGAAAATTCCACTTCATGTGGTCAGCGTTGACAACTTACGACACGAGTCACGGATATTCAGAGGAGGATAACAATGGTTTGGGAACACTAGCTATCAAATAGAAAGCACGAAGACCTTCAATACGTAGTGACACGGCGTGGTAACCACGTACATTGACAAACCAAACTAGGCATATGTCACTAACCATGACCAAAGAATTTCAATATGGGTGGTCAATGTTCACAACCCATGACATGAGTCACACATGGTCAGAGGGGGGAAACATGGTTTCAAAACACTATGTATCTCCTAGCAAGTACATATATTCTTTGTATGTATCGGCCCGGTGTGGCTACTGTGCACAATGACCTACCCAGGTAGGCATACATCACTGCTCATGACCAAAGAAGTTAACTGTGTGTGGTCAACGTTCACAACTCATAATACAAGTCAAAAATGGGTAGAGGGAGAAACAATGGTTTGAGAATACTCGGTATTGACTAGTAAGTACAAAGACCTTCAATAAGTGGTGGCACGGTGTGGCTACCATGCACAATGACCAACCGAAGTATGCTTGTGTCACTGAATATCACAAAAAGAGTTTCTCTGTGTGTAGTCAACTTTCCTTCTTCCGGCTGGTCAATCGAAGCAATGGTTGAGAGGTTATTCAAGGTCCAAGTTGCAACATTTGAAATCCTGTCTGCGTCATTTTTTTTTTATTAAACTAACTTTGTTATCATTCATGCTTTTGAAAACTAACCTCTAATCTTACACCCAATTATCTTATGCCCCTTTACCCATAGGAACCCTTATAATGTTAGTTGGACATCATATGAACACCATGTGAGTTGGCTTAGTGCTTATATAGTTAGATTCTGGAGCGGTAGGTCCTCGGTTTGAATCCTCGTACGCGCAATATAGAATAGGCTCGCGACCTGGGGGGGGGGGGGGGGGGG
>SZWC01000044.1:650048-703390 GCA_023375785.1 Penium margaritaceum | reverse complement strand
GGGGGGTGTTGTGATACCTGAACTCTACCTTCGAGCCTAAGCCGTGGGGGGGTAGGGGAGGTGTCATAATGCGGTTGCAAATATGTCCTCCAGGTTGTCCACGGAACATCCCTCTAGGGGGGTTGGAGGGAGTATTCCAGTGAAGGTAGCTATGCGTAACAAATCAACAAAAACCAACCTGGTGTCAAAGGGACAAGCCTTTTGCTGTTTATCGACTAGCAAGTACAAAGACTTTCAACAAGTAGTGGAACGGTGTGGCTACCATACACAATGACCAACCAGATTAGGCATGGGCCACTTACCATAACCAAATAACTATACTATGTGTGGTCAACGTTGACAACCCATAACATGGGTCACAAATTGTCAGAGGAGGAAACAATGGTTTGGGAATACTAGACACCAACTAGCAAGTACAACGACCTTCAGTCAGTAGTACCACGGTGTGGCTATCATGCACAATGACCGACCAAAGTAGGCATATGTACTGCCTTTGACCAAAGAAATCCGCTGTGTATGGTCAACGTTGGCAACTCATAATACGAGTCACAAATATTCAGAGGGGGAAACAATTGTTTGGGAACACCGAGTATCAACTAGCAAGCACAATGACCTTCAGTACGTTGTCGCACGGTGTTGATACCATGCACAATGACCAACCATATGTCACTGACCATGACCAAAGAATGTCACCATGTGTGGTAAACTTTGACAACTCATAACAAGAGTCACAAATGGTCAGAGTAGAAGATAACGGTTTCTAAATAGTAGTTATCAACTAGCAAGTACAAAAACCTTCAATATGCAGTGGCACAGTGTGGCTATAAGGAACAGTGTCCAACCAAAGTATGCATATGTCACTGACGATAACCAAAGAATTTCACTTCATGTGGTAAATGTTGACAACTCACTACACGAGCCACAAATATTATGAGGGGGTAACAATGGTTTGTGAAGAATAGTTATCAATTGCAAAGCACAGAGACCTTTGATACGTAGTGACACGGCGTGGCAACCATTTACAATGACAAACCAAAGAAGGCATATGTCACTAACTATTACCAAAAGAGTTTCATAGTGTGTGGTCAACGTTGAAAACACATAACACGAGTCACAAGTGGTTAGAGGGGGAAACAATGGGTTGGGAACACTAGTTATCAACTAGCAAGTACAAATACCTTCAACAAGCAGTGGCACAGTATGGCTAGCGTACACAGTGACCAACCAAAGGATGCATACGTCACTGACTATGACCGAAGAATTCCACTATGTGTAGTCACCATTGACAACTCATAACACGAGTCACAAATGGGCAGAGGGAGTGACAATGGGTTGGGAACCCTATGTATTGACTAGAAAGGACAAAGAACTTCAATACGTAGTGGCACGGTGTGGCTACTATGCACACCAAACAACAAAACTAGGCATGTCACTGACCATGACTGGAGAATTTCAATATGGATGGTCAACGTTCACCAACCATAACACATGTCACAAACGGTCAGAAGGGGAAACAATGGTCTTGGAGTACCAGTTCTCAACTAGCAAGTACAGTGACCTTCAATCAGGAGAAGAGTGCTGTGGCTACCATGCACAATGACCGACCAAAGTAGGCATATGTACTGCCTTTGACGAAAGAAATCTGCTGTGTGTGGTCAACGTTGACAACTCATAACTGGAGTCACAAAAGGTCAGAGGGGGAGACAATGGTTTGGGAACACCAGATATCAACTAGCAAGCACAAGGACCTTCAATAAGTTGTGGCACGGTGTGGATACCATGCACGATGACCAACCAAAGTAGGCATATGTCACTGACAATGACCAAAAAATGTCACTAAGTGTGGTAAACTTTGACAACTCATGACACGAGTCACAAATGGTCAGGGTGGAAGATAATGGTTTTTGAATACTAGTTATCCACTAGCAAGTACAAATACCTCCAATATATAGTGGCACGGCGTGGCTACCATGCAGAGTGACCAGCCAAAGCATGCACATGTCACTCACCATGACCAACAAATTTCACTTCATGTGGTCAGTGTTGACAACTGACAACACGAGTCACTGATAGTGAGAGTGGGATAACAACAGTTTGGGAGTACCAACTATTAACTAGAAACCACAAATACCTTTATTACGTAGTGACACGGCATGTTAACCACGTACAGTGACAAACCAAAATAGGCATATGTCACTAACCATGACCAACAAATTTCATGGTGTGTGATCAACATTGAAAACTCATCACACGAGTCGCAAATGGGCAGAGGGGGAAACAATGGGTTGGGAACACTAGTTATCAAGTAGCAAGTACGAAGAACTTCAACAAGTAGTGGCACGTTGTGGCTAGCGTGCACAGTGGCCAACAAAAGGATGAATACGTCACTGACTATGACGGAAGAAGTCCACTACGTGTGGTCAACATTGACAACTCGTAACACGAGTCACAAATGGTCAGAGGGAGAGACAATGGTTTGGGAACCCTATGCATGGACTAGGAAGGAAAAAAAACTTCAGAACCTAGTGGCACGGTGTGGCTACTATGCACACCGAACAACCAAACTAGGCATATGTCACTGACCATTAGCAAATAATTTCAATATGGGTGGTCAACGTTCACCGACCATAACACAAGTCACAAACGGTCAGAAGGGGGAAACAATGGTCCGGGAATATCAGTTCTCAACGAGCAAGTACAACGGCCTTCAGTCAGTAGTAGCACGGTATTGCTACCATGCACAATGACCGACCTAAGTAGGCATACATACTGCCTTTGACCAAAGAAATCCGCTGCGTATGGTCAACGTTGGCAACTCATAATACGAGTCACAAAGAGTTAGAAGGGGGGAACTGTTGTTTGGGAACACCAGGTATCAACTAGCAAGCACAATGACCTTCAGTATGTTGTGGCACGGTGTGGATACCATGCACGATGACAAACCATATGTCGCTGACCATGACCAAAGAATGTCACCATGTGTGGTAAACTTTGACAACTCATAACACGAGTCACAAATGGTCATAGTGGAAGATAATGGTTTTTAAATACTTGTTATCGACTAGCAAGTAGAAAAACCTTCAATATGCAGTGGAACAGTGTGGCTAAAATGCACACTGACCAACCAAACTATGCATATGTCACTGACCATGACCAAAGAATTTCACTTCATGTGGTCAATGTTGACAATTCACAACACGAGTCACATATAGTCAGAGGGGGCTAACAATGGTTTGAGAACACTATCTGTCAACAAGAAAGCACAAAGACCTTGATAAGTAATGACAAGGTGTGGTACCCATGTACAGTGACAAACCAAACTAGGCATGTGTCACAAACCATGACCAAACGGATTTCACAGTGTGTGGTTAATGTTGAAAACTCATACAACAAGTCACAAATGCTCAGTGGGGGAAACCATGTGTTGGATACACTATTTATCAACTAGCAAGTAGAAAGATTATCAACAAGTAGTTGCACGGTGTGGCTAGCGTGCACAGTGACCAACCAAAGGATGCACACGTCAATGACTATGACCCCAGAAGTTCACTATGTAAGGTCAACATTGACAACTCATACCAGGAGTCACAAATGGGTAGACGGTGAGACAATGGTTTGGGAGCCCTATGTATTGACTAGAAAGGACTAGAAAATTCAATACATAGTGGCACAGTGTGGCTACTATGCACACCAAACAACCAAACTAGGCCTACGTCACTGGCCATGATGAAAGAATTTAAACACGGGTGGTCAACATTTGCCAACCTTAACACGAGTCACAAACGGTCAGAGGGGGAAACAATGGTCTGTGAATATCAGTTCTCAATAGTTTGGGAATACTAGATACCAACGACCAAGTACAACGACCTTCCGTCAGTAGTAGCACAGTGTGGCTACCATGCACAATGACCAACCAAAGAAGGCATATGTACTGCCTTTTACCAAAGAAAGCTGAGTGTGGTCAACGTTGACAACTCATAACACGAGTCACAAATGGTCAAAGGGTGAAAACATGGTTTCAAAACACTATGTATCTTCTAGCAAGTATGAAGATTTTTCATATGTATTGGCCCGGTGTGGCTATCGTGCACAATGACATACCCAAGTAGGCATACATCATTGCTCACGACCAAAGACGTTTAGTGTGTGTGGTCAATGTTCACAACTCATAATACAGGTAAAAAATGGGAAGAGGGAGAAACAATGGTTTATGAATACTCGGTATTGACTGGCAAGTGCAAAGATCTTCGATAAGTGGTGGCACAGTGTGGCTACCATGCACAATGACCAACCAAAGTATGCTTGTGTCACTGATAATCATTAAAGAACCCTCATAACACGAGTCACAAATGGTCATAGTAGAAGATAATGGTTTCTAGATACTAGTTATCAACTAGCAAGTATAAACACCCTCAACATGTAGTGGCACATTGTGGCTACAATGCACAGTGACCAACCAAAGTATGCATATGTCACTGACCATGACCAAAGAATTTCACTTCATGTGGTCAATGTTGACAACTCACAACACGAGTCACAGATATTCAGAGGGGGTAACAATGGTTTGGGAACACTATCTTCTACTATGACCATTTGTGACTCGTGTTATGAGGGTTCTTTAATGATTATCAGTGACACAAGCATACTTTGGTTGGTCATTGTGCACAGTGTGGCTACCATGCACAGTGACCAACCAAAGTATGCATATGTCACTGACCATGACCAAAGAATTTCACTTCATGTGGTCAATGTTGACAACTCACAACACGAGTCACAGATATTCAGAGGGGGTAACAATGGTTTGGGAACACTATCTATCACCTAGAAAGCACAGAGACCCTTGATACGTAGTGACACGGCGTGGTAACCATGTACAGTGACAAACCAAAGTAGGCATATGTCACTAACCATGACCAAAAGAGTTTCACACTGTGTGGTCAACATTGAAAACGCATACCACGAGTCACAAATTGTCAGAGGGGGAAACTATGGGTTGGGAACACTAGTTATCAACCATCAAGTACAAATACCTTCAACAAGCAGTGGAACCGTATGGCTAGCGCACACAGTGACCAACCAAAGGATGCATATGTCACTGACTATGACAAAAGAAGTCCACTATGTGTGGTCAACATTGATAACTCATAACACAAGTCACAAATGGTCAGGACGAGAGACAATGGTTTGGGAACCCTATGTATCGACTAGAAAGGACAAAGAACTTCAATACGCAGTGGCAAGGTGTGGCTACTATGTACACCAAACAACCAAACTAGGCATGTCACTGACCATGACCAAAGAAACTCAATATGGGTTGTCAACGTTCACTCCCATGACACATGTCACAAACGGTCAGACGGGTAAACAATGGTCTGGGAATATCAGTTCTCAACTAGCAAGTACAGTGACCTTCAATCAGTATAAGAACGGTGTGGCTACCATGCACAATGACCGACCAAAAAAGGCATATGTATTGCCTTTGACCAAAGAAATCCGCTGTGTGTGGTCAACGTTGACAACTCATAATAGGAGTCACAAATGGTAAGAGGGGGAGACAATGGTCTGGGAACACCAGGTATCAACTAGCAAGCACAAGGACCTTCAATAAGTTGTGGCACCGTGTGAATACCATGCACGATGACCAACCAAAGTAGGCATATGTCACTCACCATGACCAAACAATGTCACTAAGTATGGTAAACTTTGACAACTCATAACACAAGTCACAAATGGTCAGGGTGGAAGATAATGGTTTGTGAATACTAGTTATCCACAAGCAAGTTTAAATACCTTCAATATGTAGTGGCACAGCGTGGCTACCATGCACAGTGACCAACCAAGGTATGCATATGTCACTGACCATGACCAACGAATTTCACTTCATGTGGTCAGTGTTGACAACTCACAACACGGGTCACTTGTAGTCAGAGTGGGGTAACAATGGTTTGGGAACACCAACTATTATCTAGAAACCACAATTACCTTTATTACGCAGTGACAGGGCGTGGTAACCACGCACAGTGACAAACCCAAGAAGGTACATGTCAATGACGATGACCAACAAATTTCACGGTGTGTGGTAAACGTTGAAAACTCTTCACACGAGTCACAAATGGTCATATGGGGAAACAATGGGCTGGGAACACTAGTTATCAACTAGCAAATATGAAGAATTTCAGCAAGTAGTGGAACAGTGTGGCTAGCGTGCATAGTGATCAACCAACGGATGAATACATCACTGATTATGACAGAAGAAGTCCACTATGTGTGGTCAACATTGACAACTCATAACGCGAGTCACAAATTGTCAGAGGAAGAGACAATGGTTTGGGAACCATATGCATGGACTAGAAAAGACAAATAGCTTCAATACGTAGTGGCATGGTGTGGCTACTATGCACACCAAACAACCAAACTAGGCATATGTCACTGTCCATGACCAAAGAATTTCAGTATGGGTGGTCAACGTTCACCAACCATAACACGAGTCACAAACGGTCAGAGGGGGAAACAATGGTCCAGGAATATCAGTTCTCAGCTAGCAAGTACAACAACCTTCAATCAGTATAAGCACAGTGTGGCTACCATGCACAGTGACCGACCAAAGTAGGCATATGTACTGCCTTTGACCAAAGAAATCCGCTGTGTATGGTCAACGTTGGCAACTCATAATATGAGTCACACATAGTCAGAGGGGGAAACAATTACTTGGGAACACCAGGTATCAACTAGCAAGCACAATGACATTCCCTACGTTGTGGCACGGTGTGGATATCATGCACGATGACCAACCATATGTCACTGACCATGACGAAAGAATGTCACCATGTGTGGTAAACTTTGACAACTCATAACACGAGTCACAAACGGTGCTTGTGGAAGATTATGGGTTCTAAATACTAGTTATTGACTAGAAAGTACAAATACCTTCAATATGCAGTGTCACGGTGTGGCTACAATGCACAGCGACCAACCAAAGTATGCATATGTCAGTGACCATGACCATAGATTTTCACTTCATGTGGTCAATGTTGACAACTCACAACACGAGTCACATATAGTCAGTGGGGGCTAACAGTGGTTTGGGAACACTGCTTGTCAACAAGAAAGCACAAAGACCTTTGATACGGAATGACACAGCGTGGTAACCATGAACAGTGACAAACCAAAGTAGGCACATGTCACAAACCATGACCAAACGGATTTCGCAGTGTGTGGTTAACGTTGAAAACTCATAACACGAATCATAAATGGTCAGTGGGGGAAACCATGGGTTGGGAACACTATTCATCAACTACCAATTAGAACAATTTTCAACAAGTAGTGGCACGGTGTGGCTAGTGTGCACAGTGACCAATCGAAAGATGCACGCGTCACTAACTCTGACTGAAGAAGTCCAATATGTATGGTCAACATTGACAACTCATAACACGAGTCACAAATGGTCAGAGGGAGGGACAATGGTTTGGGATTCCTATGTATTGACTAGAAAGGACAAAGATCTTCAATATTTAGTGGCACGGTGTGGCTACTATGCACACCAAACAACAAAACTAGGCATATGTCACCGGCCATGATGAAAAAACTTCAATATGGGTGGTCAACATTCACCAACCATAACACGAGTCACAAACGGTCAGAGGGAGAAACAATGGTCCGGGAAGATCAGTTCTCAACTAGCAAGTACAACGACCGTCAATCAATAGTAGCACGGTGTGGCTACCATGCACAATGACCGACCAAAGTAGGCATATGTACTGCCTTTTACCAAAGAAATACGCTGTGTATGGTCAACGTTGGCAACTCATAATATGAGTCACAAATAGTTAGAGGAGGAAACAATTGTTTGGGAACACCAGGTATCAACTAGCAAGCACAATGACCTTCAGTACGTTGTGGCACGGTGTGGATGCCATACACAATGACCAACCACATGTCACTAATCATGACCAAAGAATGTCACCATGTGTGGTAAATTTTGACAACTCATAACACGTGTAACAAATGGTCATAGTGAAAGATAATGGTTTCTAAATACTAGTTCTCGACTAGCAAGTACAATACCTTCAATATGCAGTGGCACAGCGTGGCTACAATGCACAGTGACTAACCAAAGTATGCATATGTCACTGGCCATGACCAAAGAATTTCACTTCATGTGGCCAATGTTGACAACTCAGAACACGAGTCACAGTTCGTCGGAGGGGGCTATCAATGGGTCGAGAACACTAGCTGTGAACAAGAAAGCACAAAGACCGTTGATACGTAATGACACGGCGTGGTAACCATGTAAACTGACAAACCAAAGCAGGCATATGTCACAAACCATGACCAAACGGATTTCACAGTGTGTCGTTAACGTTGAAAACTCATAACACCAGTCACAAATGGTTAGTGGGGAAAACCATGGGTTGGGAACACTGTTTATCAACTAGCAAATAGAAATATTTTCAACAAGTAGTGGCACGGTGTGGCTAGCTTGCGCAGGGACCAACCAAAATATGCACACGTCACTGACTATGACCGAAGAAGTCCACTATGTATGGTCAACATTGACAACTCATACCACGAGTCACAAATGGTCAGAGGGAGAGACAATGGTTTGGGAACCCTATGTATCGACTAGAAAGGACAAAGAACTTCAATACGTAGAAGCACGGTGTGGCTACTATGCACACCAAACAACCAAGTACAAATACCTTCAATATGTAGTGGCACAGCGTGGCTACCATGCACAGCGACCAACCAAAGTATGCATATGTCACTGACCATGACCAACGAATCTCACTTCATGTGGTCAGCGTTGACAACTCACGACACGATTCACGGATAGTCAGAGGATGGTAACAATGGTTTGGGAACACTAGCTATCGAATAGAAAGCACAAAGACCATCAATACATAGTGACACGGCGTGGTAACCACGTACAGTGACAAACCAAGCTAGGTATATGTCACTAACCATGACCAAAGAATTTCATCATGGGTGGGCAACGTTCACAACCCATGACATGAGTCACAAATGGTTAGAGGCAGAAAACATGGTCTCAAAACACTATGTATCTCCCAGCAAGTACAAAGATTTTTTGAATGTTTTGGCCCGGTGTGGCTACCGTGCACAATGACCTACCCAATAAGGCATACATCACTGCTCATGACCAAAGAAGTTTAGTGTGTGTGGTCAACGTTTACAAGTCATAATATAAGTCACAAATGGGCAGAGGGAGAAACAATGGTTTGAGAATGCTCGGGATTGACTAGCAAGTACAAAGACCTCGATGTGGCTACCATGCACAACGACCAACCGAAGTATGTTTGTGTCACTGAATATCATAAAAAGAGTTTCACTGTGTGTAGTCAATCTTCCTTCCTACGGCTGGTCAATCAGAGGTTGTTCAATCGTGAAGTTGCAATGTTTGAAATCCCGTCTGCGTCATTTTGTTATGATTAAACTAACTTTGTTATCATTCATAGTTTTGAAAACTACCCTCTAATCTTACACCCCCCTCATTTTATGCCCTTTACCCATAGGAACCCTTATAATGTCATTTGGACATCATATGAACACCATGTGAGTTCGCTTAGTGCTTATATAGTTAGATTCTGGAGCGGTAGGTCATGGGTTTGAATCCTCGTACGCGCAATATAGAATAGGCTCGCAACCTGTGGGGGGAAGGGGGGGGGGGGGACGGTCGTGTTGTGATACCTCAACTCTACCTTTGAGCCTAAGCCGTGGGGGGTAGGGGGTGTCATAATGCGGTCGCAAATCTGTCCTCCAGGTCGTCCATGGAACATCCCTCTAGGGGGGTGGGAGGGAGTATTCCAGTGAAAGCACCTACGTGTAACAAATCAACAAAAACCGACCTGGTGTCAAAGGGAGAAACCTTCTGCCATTCATTGACTAGCAAGTACAAAGACTTTCAACAAGTATTGGAACGGTGTGGCTACCATGCACAGTGACCAACCAGATTAGGCATGGGCCACTTACCATGACCAAATAATTTTACTATGTGTGGTCAAAGTTGACAACCCATGATATGGGTCACAATTTGTCACAGGAGAAAACAATGGTTTGGGAATACTAGACACCAACTAGCAAGTACAAAGACCTTCAGCCAGTAGTAGCACGGTGTGGCTACCATGGACAATGACCGACCAAAGTAGGCATATGTACTGCCTTTGTCAAAAGAAATCCGCTGTGTATGGTCAATGTTTCCATCTCATGATACGAGTCACAGATAGTTACAGAGGAAAACAATTGTTTGGGAACACCAGGTATCAACTAGCAAGCACAATGACCTTCAGTACATTGTGGCATGGTGTGGATACCATGCACAATGACCAACCATATGTCACTGACCATGACCAAAGAATTTCACCATGTGTGGTAAACTTTGACAACTCATAACAAAAGTCACAATGGTCAGAGTAGAAGATAACCGTTTCTAAATACTAGTTATCGACTAGCAAGTACAAATACCTTCAATATGCAGTCGCACAGTGTGGCTACAATGCACAGTGTCCAACCAAAGAATGCACATGTCACTGACGATGACCAAAGAAGTTCACTTCATGTGGTAAATGTTGACAACTCACAACACGAGTCACAGATATTAAGAGTGGGTAACAATGGTCTGGGAACACTAGCTATCAATTACAAAGCACAGAGACCTTTGATACGTAGTGACACAGCGTGGTAACCATGTACAGTGACAAACCAAAGTAGGCATATGTCACTAACCATGAACAAAAGAATTTCACAGTGTGTGGTCAACGTTGAAAACACAAAACACGAGTCACAAGTGGTCAGAGGGGGAAACAATGGGTTGGGAACACTAGTTGTCAACTAGCAAGTACAAAGACCTTCAACAAGCAGTGGCACGGTATGGCTAGCGTACACAGTGACCAACCAAAGGATGCATACATCACTGATGATGACGGAAGAAGTCCACTATGTGTGGTCAACATTGACAACTCATGACACGAGTGACAAATGGTGAGAGGGAGTGACAATGGTTTGGGAACCCTATGTATTGACTACAAAGGACAAAGAAGTTCAATACGTAGTGGCACGGTGTGGCTACTATGCACACCAAACAACCAAACTAGGCAAGTCACTGACCATGACCAGAGAGTTTTAATATGGGTGGTCAATGTTCACCAACCATAACACGAGTCACAAACGGTCAGAAGGGGAAACAATGGTCTGGGAATATCAGTTCTCAACTACCAAGTACTGTGACCTTCAATCGGGATAAGCACGGTGTGGCTACCATGCACAATGACCGACCAAAGTAGGCATATGTACTGCCTTTGACCAAAGAAATACGCTGTGTATGGTCAACGTTGGCAACTCGTAATACGAGTCACAAATAGTCAGAGGGGGAAACAATTATTTGGGAACACCAGGTATCAACTAGCAAGCACAATGACATTCCGTACGTTGTGGCACGGTGTGGATACCATGCACGATGACCAACCATATGTCACTGACCATGAAGAAAGAATGTCACCATGTGTGGTAAACTTTGACAACTCATAACACGACTCACAAATGGTGAGAGTGGAAGACTCTGGGTTTTAAATACTAGTTATTGACTAGCAAGTACAAATACATTCAATATGTAGTGGCACAGTGTGGCTACAATGCACAGTGACCAACCAAAGTATGCATATGTCAAAGACCATGACCACAGATTTTCACTTCATGTGGTCAATGTTGACAACTCACAACACGAGTCACATATAGTGAGAGGGGGCTAACAATGGTTCGGGAACACTACTTGTCAACAAGAAAGCACAAAGATCTTTTATACGGAATGACACAGTGTGGCAACCATGTACAGTGACAAACCAAAGTAGGCATATTCCACAAACCATGACCAAACGGATTTTGCAGTGTGTGGTTAACGTTGAAAACTCATAACACGAGTCACAGATGGTCTGTGGGGAAAACCTCGGGTTGGGAACACTATTTATCAACTACCAAGTAGAAAGATTTTCAACAAGTAGTGGCACGGTGTGGCTAGCGTGCACAGTGACCAATCAAAACATGCACACATCCCTGACTCTGACCGAAGATGTCCACTATGTATGGTCAACATTGATAACTCACAACACGAGTCACAAATGGTCAGAGGGAGAGACAATGGTTTGGGAACCCTATGTATTGACTAGAAAGGACAAATATCTTCAATACGTAGTGGCACGGTGTGGCTACTATGCACACCAAACAACAAAACTAGATATATGTCACCGGCCATGATGAAAGAATTTCAATATGGGTGGTCAACATTCACCAACCATAACATGAGTCACAAGCGGTCAGAGGGGGAAACAATGGTCCGGGAATATCAGTTCTCAACTAGCAAGTACAGCGACCTTCAATCAATAGTAGCACGGTGTGGCTACCATGCACAATGATCGACCAAAGGAGGCATATGTACTGCCTTTGAACAACGAAATACGCTGTGTATGGTCAACGTTGGCAACTCATAATATGAGTCACAAAAAGTTAGAGGGGGAAACAATTGTTTGGGAACACCAGGTATCAACTAGCAAGCACAATGAACTCCAGTACGTTGTGGCACGGTGTGGATACCATGCACGATGACCAACCACATGTCACTGACCATGATCAAAGAATGTCACCATGTGTGGTAAATTTTGACAACTCATAACACGAGCAACAAATGGTCAGAGTGAAAGATAATGGTTTCCAAATACTAGTTGTCGACTAGCAAGTACAAATACCTCCAATATGCAGTGGCACAGCGTGGCTACAATGCACAGTAACCAACCAAACTATGCATATGTCACTAACCATGACCAAAGAATTTCACTTCATGTGGTCAATGTTGACAACTCACAACACGAGTCACCGTTAGTCAGAGGGGGATAACAATGCATCAAGAACACTAGATGTCAACAGGAAAGCACAAAGACCTTTGATACGTAATGACACGGCGTGGTTACCATGTACAGTGACAAACCAAAGTAGGCATATGTCACAAACCATGACAAAACGCATTTCAAAGTGTGTCGTTAACGTTGAAAACTCATAATACGAGTCACAAATGGTCAGTGGGGAAAACCATGGGTTGGGAACACTACTTATCAACTAGCAAGTAGAAATATTTTCAACAAGTAGTGGCACGGTGTGGCTAGCTTGCGCAGTGATCAACCAAAATATGCACACGTCACTGACTATGACCGAAGAAGTCCACTATGTATGGTCAACATTGACAACTCATACCACGAGCCACAAATGGTCAGATGGAGAGACAATGGTTTAAGAACCCTATGTATCAACTAGAAATGACAAATATCTTCAATACGTAGTGGAAAGGTGTGGCTACTATGCACACCAAACAACCAAACTAGGCATATGTCACCAGCCATGATGAAAGAATTTCAATATGGCTGGTCAGGATTCACCAACCATAACACAAGTCACAAACGGTCAAATGGGGAAACAATGGTCTGTGAATATCAGTTATCAACTAGCAAGTACAGCGACCTTCAATCAGTATAAGCACGGTGTGGCTACCATGTACAATGACCGACCAAAGTAGGCATATGTACTACCTTTGACCAAAGAAATCCGCTGTGTGTGGTCAGCATTGACAACTCATAATAACTGTCAGAGGGGGAGACAATGATTTGGGAACACCAGGTGTCAACTAGCAAGCACAAGGTCTTTCAATAGGTTGTGGCACGGTGTGAATACCATGCATGATGACCAACCGAAGTAGGCATATGTCACTGACCACGACCAAATGATTTTACTAAGTGTGGTAAACTTTGACAACTCATAACACGAGTCACAGATGGTCAGGGTGGAAGATAAAGGTTTGTGAATACTAGTTATCGACTAGCAAGTACAAATACCTTCAATATGTAGTGGCACAGCTTGGCTACCATGCAAAGTGACCAACCAAAGTATGCATATGTCACTGACCATGACCAACAAATCTCACTTCATGTGGTCAGCGTTGACAGCTCACGACATGAGTCAAGAATAGTCAGAGGAGGGTAACAATGGCTTGGGAACACTAGCTATCAAATAGAAATCACAAAGACCTTCAATACGTAGTGACACAGCGTGGTAACCACATACAGTGACAAACCAAACTAGGCATATGTCACTAACCATGAGCAAAGAATTTCAATATGGGTGGTCAACTTTCACAACCCATGACATGAGTCACAATTGGTTAGAGGGGGAAAACATGGTTTCAAAACACTATGTATCTCCTAGCTAGTACAAAGATTTTTCGTATGTATTGGCCCGGTGTGGCTACCGTGCACAATGACCTACCAAACTAGGCATACATCACTGCTCATGTGTTTCCAACCCATTGTTTGCCCCTCTGCCCATTTGCAACTCTGTGATGAGTTTTCAATGTTGACCATACACCTTGAAATTTGTTGGTCATGGTTAGTGACACATGCCTAGTTTGGTTTGTCACTGTACGTGGTTACCACGTCGTGTCACTACGTATTAAAGGTATTTGTAGTTTCTAGTTAATAGTTGCTGTTCCCGAACCATTGTTACTGCACTCTCACTATCAGTGACTCGCGTTGTGAGTTGACAACACGGACCATATGAAGTGAAATTCGTTGGTCATGGTCAGTGACATATGCATACTTTGGTTGGTCATTGGGCATGGTAGCCACGCTGTGCCACTACATATTGAAGGTTTTTGTACTTGCTAGTGAAAAACTAGTATTCACAAACCATTCTCTTCCACCCTGCCCATTTGTGACTCGTGTTATGAGTTGTCAAAGTTTACCACACTTAGTGACATTATTTGGTCATGGTCAGTGCCTTATGCTTACTTTGGTTGGTCATCGTGCATGGTATCCACACCGTGCCACGGGTTATTGAAGGTCCTTGTGCTTGCTAGTTGATATCTGGTGTTCCCAAAACCATTGTCTCCCCCTCTGACCATTTGTGACTCCTATTATGAGTTGTCAACGTTGACCACACACATCGGATTTCTTTGGTCAAAGGCAGTACATATGCCTACTTTGGTCGGTCATTGTGCATGGTAGCCACACCGTGCTACTATTCATTGAATGTTGTTGTACTTGCTAGTTGAGAACTGATATTCCCATACCATTGTACCCCCCTCTAACCGTTTCTGACTCGTTTTATGGTTGGTGAATATTGACCACCCATATAAAAATTCTTTCATCATGGCCGGTGACATATGCCTAGTTTAGTTGTTTGGTGTGCATAGTAGCCACACCGTGCCACTACGTATTGAAGATGTTTGTCCTTTCTAGTCAATACATAGGGATCCCAAACCATTGTTTCTCCCTCTGACCATTTGTGACTCGTGTTATGAGTTGTTAATGTTGACCATACATAGTGGACTTCCTCGGTCATATTCAGTGACGTGTGCATCTTTTGATTGGTCACTGTGCACGCTAGCCACACCGTGCCACTACTTGTTAAAAATCTTTTTACTTGGTAGTTGATACATAGTGTTCCCAACCCATGGTCTCCCCCACTGACCATTTGTGACTCGTGTTATGAGTTTTCAACATTAACCACACACTGCAAAATCTGTTTGGTAATGGTTTGTGACATATGCCTACTTTGGTTTGTCACCGTACATGGTTACCACGCCGTGTCATTACGTATCAAAGGTCTTTGTTCTTCCTTGTTGACGGCTAGTGTTCCTAAACCATTGTTAGCCCCCTCTGACTATCTGTGACTCGTGTTGTGAGTTGTCAACATTGACCACATGAAGTGAAATTCTTTGGTCATGGTCAGTGACAAATGCATATTTTGGTTGGTCACTGTGCATTGTAGCCACACCGTGCCACTGCATATTGAAGGTATTTGTTCTTGCTAGTCAATAACTAGTAGTCAAAAACAATAATCTTCCACTCTGACCATTTGTGACTTGTGTTATGAGTTGTCAATGTTTACCACACATGGTGACGTTCTTTGTTCATGGTCAGTGACATATGGTTGGTCATCGTGCATGGTATCCACACCGTGCCACAACGTAGGGAATGTCATTGTGCCTGCTAGTTGATACCTGGTGTTCACAAACAATTCTTTCCCCCTCTGACCATTTGTGACTCATATTATGAGTTGCCAGCGTTGACCATGCACAGCAGATTTCTTTGGTCAAAGGCAGTACATATGCCTACTTTGGTCGGTCATTGTGCATGGTAGCCACACCGTGCAACCACTGATTGAAGGTCGTGTACTTGCTACTTGAGAACTGATATTCCCCGACCATTGTTTCCCCCTCTGACCGTTTGTGACTCGTGTCATGGTTTGTGAACGTTGACCACCCGTATTGAAATTCCTTGGTCATGGTCAGTGACATATTCCTAGTTTGGTTTTTTGGTGTGCATAGTAGCCACACTGTGCCACTACGTATTGAAGTTATCTGTCATTTCTAGTCCATGCATATGGTTCCCAAACCATTGTCTCTCCCTCTGGCCATTTGTGACTCGTGTTATGAGTTGTCAATGTTGACCACACATAGTGGACGTCTTCTGTCATAGTCAGTGATGTATTCATCCGTTGGTTGGTCACTGTGTACGCTAGCCACACCGTGCCACTACTTGCTGAAGTTCTTCATACTTGCTAGTTGATAACTAGTGTTCCAAGCCCATTGTTTTCCCATATGTCCATTTGTGACGTGTGTGATGAGTTTTCAACGTTGACCACACACCGTGAAATTTGTTGGTCATTGTTAGTGACGTACGCCTAGTTTGGTTTGTCACTGTACGTGGTTGCCACGCCGTGTCACCACGTAATAAAGGTATTTGTGGTTTCTAGCTAATAGTTGGTATTCCCAAACCATTTTTACCCCACTCGAACTATCGGTGACCCGTGTTGTGAGTTGTCACCACTGACCACATGAAGTGAAATTCGTTGGTCATGGTAAGTGACATATGCATACTTTGGTTGGTCACTATGCATGGTAGCCACACTGTGTCAATACATATTGAAGATATTTGTACTTGCTAGTGGATAACTAGTATTCACAAACCATTATCTTCCACCCTGACCATTTGTGACTCGTGGTATGAGTTGTCAACGTTTACCACAGTTAGTGACATTATTTGGTCATGGTGAGTGACATATGCTTACTTTGGTTGGTCATCGTGCATGGTATTCACACCGTGCCACAACATATTGAAGGTCCTTGTGCTTGCTAGTTGATACCTTGTGTTCCCAAACCATTGTCTCCCCCTCTGACCATTTGTGACTCCTGTTCTGAGTTGTCAACGTTGACCACACACAGCCGATTTCTTTCGTCAAAGGCAGTACATATGCCTTTTTTTGGTTGGTCATTGTGCATGGTAGCCACACCGTTCGTATACTGATTGAAGGTCACTGTACTTGCTAGTTGAGAACTGATATTCCAAGAACATTGTTTCCCCGTCTGACCGTTTGTGACATGTGTTATGGTTGGTGAACGTTGACCACCCATATTGAAATTCTTTGGTCATGGTCAGTGACATGCCTAGTTTGGTTGTTTTGTGTGCATAGTAGCCACACTGTGCCACTACGTATTGAAGTTCTTTATCCTTTCTAGTCAATACATAGGGTTCCCAAACCATTGTCTCTCCCTCTGACCATTTGTGACTCGTGTTATGAGTTGTCAACGTTGACCACACATAGTGGACTTCTTTGGTCATATTCAGTGACGTATGCATCCTTTGGTTGGTCACTGTGTACGCTAGCCATACCGTGCCACTGCTTGTTGAAGGTCTTTTTACCTCCTGGTTGATAACTAGTGTTCCCAGCCCATTGTTTCCCCCTCTGACAATTTTTGACTCGTGTTATGCATTTTCAACGTTGACCACACACTGTGAAACTCTTTTGGTCATGGTTAGTGACATATGCCTACTTTGGTTTGTCACTGTACATGGTTACCACGCCGCGTCACTACACATCGAAGGTCTCTGTGCTTCCTAGTTGATAGCTAGTATTCGCAAACCATTGTTACCCCCTCTAAATATCTGTGACTCGTGTTGTGAGTTGTCAACATTGACCACATGAAGTGAGATTCTTTTGTCATGGTCAGTGACATATGCATACTTTGTTTGGTGACTATGCGTTGTAGCCACACAGTGCCACTGCATATTGAAGGTGTTTGTACTTTCTAGTTGATAACTAGTATATAGAAACCATTATCTTCTACTCTGACAATTTGTGACTCGCGTTATGAGTTGTCAAAGTTAACCACACATGGTGACATCCTTTGGTCATGCTCAGTGACATATGGTTGGTCATTGTGCATGGTCTCCACACCGTGCCACAACGTACTGAAGGTCATAGTGCTTGCTAGTCGATACCTGGTGCTCCCAAACAACTGTTTCCCCCTTTGCCTATTTGTGATTCGTATTATGAGTTGCCAACGTTGACCATACACAGAGGATTTCTTTGGTCAAAGGCAGTACAAATGCCTTCTTTGGTCGGTCATTGTGCATGGTAGCCACACCGTGCTACTACTGACTGAAGGTCGTTGTACTTGTTACTTGGTATCTAGTATCTTTAAACCATTGTTTCCTCCACTGACCGTTTGTGACCCATATTATGGGTTGTCAAAGTTGTCCACACATTAGAAACGTATTTGGTCACAGTAAGTGGCCCATGCCTAATCTGGTCGGTCACTGTGCATGGTAGCCACACTGTTCCACTACTTGTTGAAAGTCTTTGTAATTGCTAGTCAATAAATAGCAAAAGGTTTCTCCCTTTGACACCAGGTTCGTTTTTTGTTGATTTGTTACGCGTAGGTGCCCTCGCTTAAATAATCTCTCCCATCCCCCTAGAGGGATGTTCCGTGAACGACCTGGAGGACAGATTTGCGACCGCATTATGACACAACCCACCCCCGCAAGGTTTAGGCTCGAAGGGAGAGTTGAGGTATCACAACACGGGCCCCCCGCCCCCCCAGGTCGCGAGCCTATTATATATTGCGCGTACGAGGACTCAAATCCAGGACAAACGGCTCTAGATTCCAACTCTATAAGCACTAAGCCAACTCACATGGTGTTCATACGATGTCCAAATGACATTATAAGGGTTCCTATGGGTAAAGGGCATAGAATAAGGGGGTGTAAGATTAGAGAGTAGTTTTCAAAAGTATGAATGATAACAAAGTTAGTTTAATCATAAAAAAATGACGCAGACGGAAATTCAAATATTGCAAATTCGAGTTTGAATAACCTCTCAACAATTGCTCCGATTGACCAGCTGTAAGAATGAAAGTCGACTACACACACTGAAACTCTTTTATGATATTCACTGACACAAGCATACTGTGGTTGGTCATTGTGCATGGTAGCCACACCGTGCCACCACTTATCGAATTTCTTTGTACTTGCTAGTCAATACCGAGTATTTCCAAACCATTGTTTCTCTCTCTGCCCATTTTTGACCTGTATTATGAGTTGTGGACATTGACCACACACACTAAACTTCCTTGGTCATGAGCAGTGATGTATTCCTACTTGGGTAGGTCATTGTGAACGGTAGCCACACCGGGCCAATACATATGAAACATCTTCATACTTGCTAGAATATACATAGTGTTTTGAAACCATGTTTTCCCCCTATGACCATTTGTGACTCGTATTATGAGTTGTCAATGTTCACCACACACAGCGGATTTCTTTGGTAAAAGGCAGTACATATGCCTACTTTGGTTGGTCATTGTGCATGGTAGTCACACTGTGCTACTACTGACGGAAGGTTGTTGTACTTGCTAGTTGAGAACTGATATTCCTGGACCATTGTTTCCCCCTCTGACCGTTTGTGACTCGTGTTATGGTGGTGAACGTTGACCACCCATATTGAAATTCTTTGGTCATGGTCAGTGACATATGCCTAGTTTGGTTGTTTGGTGTGCATAGTAGCCACACCGTGCCACTATGTATCGAAGTAATTTGTCCTTTCTAGTCCATGCATAGGGTTCCCAAACCATTGTCTCTCCCTCTGAACACTCCTGACTCGTGTTATGAGTTGTCAATGTTGACCACACGTAGTGGACTTCTTCCGTCATAGTCAGTGACGTATGCATCCTTTGGTTGGTCACTGCGCACGCTAGCCACACTGTGCAACTACTTGTTGAAGTTCTTCATACTTGCTAGTTGATAACTAGTGTTCCCAACCCATTGTGTCCCCCTCTGCCCATCTGCGCCCTGTGTGATGAGTTTTCAACGTTGACCACACACCGTGAAATTTGTTGGTCATTGTTAGTGACATATGCCTAGTTTGGTTTGTCACTGTGCGTGGATACCACGCCGTGTCACTACGTAATAAAGGTATTTGTGGTTTCTTGTTAATAGTTGGTGTTCCCAAACCATTGTTACCTTACTCTGACCATAAGCGACTCGTGTTGTGAGTTTTCAATGCGGACCACATGAAGTGAAATTTGTTGGTCATGGTCCGTGACATATGCATACTTTGGTTTGTCACTGTGCATGGTAGCCACGCTGTGCCACTACATATTGACGGTATTTGTACTTGCTAGTGGATAAATAGTATTCACAAACCATTCTCTTCCACCCTGACCATTTGTGACTCATGTGATGAGTTGTCAAAGTTTACTACACTTAGTGAAATCATTTGGTCATGGTCAGTGACATATGCCTACTTTGGTTGGTCATTGTGCATGGTATCCACACCGTGCCACAACGTATTGAATGTCCTTGTGCTTGCTTGTTGATATCTGCTATTCCCAAACCATTGTATCCCCCTCTCACCATTTGTGACTCCTATTATGAGTTGTCAACGTTAACCACACACAACGGATTTCTTTGGTCATTGGCAGTACATATGCCTACTTTGGTCGGTCATTGTGCATGGTAACCACACCGTGCTTATCCTGATTGAAGGTCACTCTATTTGCTAGTTGATAAATGATATTCCCAGACCATTTTTTCCCCTTCAGAGCGTTTGTGACATGTGTTATGGTTGGTGAACGTTGACCACCCATATTGCAATTCTCTGGTCATGGTCAGTGACATGCCTAGTTTGGTTGTTTGGTGTGCATAGTAGCCACACCGTGCCACTACGTATTGAATTTCTTTGTCCTTTTTAGTCAATACATAGGTTTCTCAAACCATTGTCTCTCCCTCTGACCATTTGTGACTCGTGGTATGAGTTGTCAATGTTGACCATACATAGTGGACATCTTCGGTCATAGTCAGTGTCGTGTGCATCCTTTGGTTGGTCACTGCGCAAGCTAGCCACACCGTGTAACTACTTGTTGAAAATCTTTCTTCTTGCAAGTTGATAAATGGTGTTCCCAACCCATGGTTTCCCCCACAGACCATTTGTGACTTGTGTTATGAGTTTTTAACGTTAAGCACACACTGTGAAATCCGTTTGGTCATGGTTTGTGACATATGCGTACTTTGGGTTGTCAATGTACATGGTTACCACGCCATGTCATTACGTATTGAAGGTCTTTGTGCTTTCTTGTTGACAGCTAGTGTACTCGACCCATTGTTAGTCCCCTCTGACTATCTGTGACTCGTGTTGTGAGTTGTCAACATTGACCACATTAAGTGAAATTCTTTGGTCATGATCAGTGACATATGCATAGTTTGGTTGGTCACAGTACATTGTAGCCACGCTGTGCCACCGCATATTGACGGTATTTGTACTTGCTAGTCCATAACTAGTATTTAGAAACCATTATCTTTCACTCTGACCATTTGTGACTCGTGTCATGAGTTGTCAATTTTTACCACACATGGTGACATTCTTTGGTCATGGTCAGTTACATATGGTTGGTCATCGTGCATGGTATCCACACCGTGCCACAACGTGCTGAAGGTCATTATGCTTGCTAGTTGATACCTGGTGTTCCCAGACAATTGTTTCCCCCTTTAACTATTTGTGCCTTGTATTATGAGTTGCCGACGTTGACCATACACAGCGGATTTCTTTGGTCAAAGGCAGTACATATGCCTACTTTGGTCGGTCATTGTGCATGGAAGCCACACCGTGCAACTATTTACTGAAGTTTGTTGTACTTGCTAGTTGAGAACTGATATTCCCGGACCATTGTTTCCCCCTCTGACCGTTTGTGACTCGTAATATGGTTGGTGAACGTTGACCACCCATATTGAATTTCTTTGGTCATGGTCATTGACATATGCCTAGTTTGGTTGTTTGGTGTGCACAGAAGCCACACCGTGCCACTGTGTATTAAAGTTATTTTTTTCCTGTGTAGTCCATGCATATGTGTCCCAAACCATTGTCTCTCCCTCTGACCATTCGTGACTTCTGTTATGAGTTGTCAATGTTGACCACACATAGTGGACTTATTCCGTCATAGTCAGTGACGTATTCATCCGTTGGCTGGTGAATGTGCACGCTAGCCACACCGTGCCACTGCTTGCTGAAGTTCTTCATACTTGCTAGTTGAGAACTAGTGTTCCCAACCCATTGTTTCCCCCTCTGACCATTTGTGACTCGTGTGATGAGTTTTCAACGTTGACCACACACCGTGAAATTCGTTGGTCATGGTTAGTGACATATGCCTAGTTTGGTTTGTCAATGTACGTGGTTACCACGCCGTGTCACTAAGTAATAAAGGTATTTGTGGTTTCTAGTTAATAGTTGGTGGTCCCAAACCATTGTTACCCCACTCTGACTATCACTGACTCGTGTTGTGAGTTGTCAACGCTGACCACATGAAGTGAAATTCGTTGGTCATGGTCAGTGACATATGCATACTCTAGTTGGTCACTATGCATGGTAGCCACGCTTTGCCACTACATATTGAAGGTATTTGTACTTGCTAGTCGATATCTAGTATTCACAGACAATGATGTTCACTGTACTTGCTAGTTGAGAACTGATATTCCCAGACCATTGTTTCCCGTTCAGACCGTTTGTGACATGTGTTATGGTTGGTGAACGTTGACCACCCATATTGAAATTCTCTGGTCATGTTCAGTGACATGCCTAGGTTGGTTGTTTGGTGTGCATAGTAGCCACATCGTGCCACAACGTATTGAATGTATGTGTCCTTTCGAGTCGATACATAGGGTTCCCAAACCATTGTCTCTCTCTCTGACCATTAGTGACTCGTGGTATGAGTTTTCAATGTTGACCTTGCATAGTGGACTTCTTCGGTTATAGTCAGTAACGTGTGCATCCTTTGGTTGGTCACTGCGCAAGCTAGCCACAACGTGCCAATACTTGTTGAAAAGCTTTCTACTTGCTAGTTGATAAAAAGTGTTCCCAACCCATGGTTTCCCCCACTGACCATTTGTGACTTGTATTATGGGTTTTGAACGTTAACCACAAACTGTGAAATCCGTTTGGTCATGGTTTGTGACATATGCGTACTTTGGTTTGTCACCGTACATGGTTACCACGCCGTGTCATTACGCATCGTAGGTCTTTGTCCTTTCTTGTTGACAGCTAGTGTTCTCGACCCATTGTTAGCCCTCTCTGACTATCTGTGACTCGTGTTGTGAGTTGTCAACATTGACCTCATGAACTGAAATTCTTTGGTCATGGTCAGTGACATATGCATAGTTCGGTTGGTCATTGTGCATTGTAGCCACGCTGTGCCACTGCATATTGAAGGTATTTGTACTTGCTAGTCGATAGCTAGTATTTAGAAACCATTCTCTTTCACTCTAACCATTTGTGACGCGTGTTATGATTTGTCAAAATTTACCACAAATGGTGACATTCTTTGGTCATGGTCAGTGACATATGGTTGGTGATCGTGCATGGTATCCACACCATGCCACAACGTACTGAAGGTCATTGTGCTTGCTAGTTGATACCTGGTGTTCCCAATCAATTGTTTCCGCCTCTAACTATTTGTGACTTGTATTATGTGTTGCCAACATTGACTATACACAGCAGATTTCTTTGGCCAAAGGCAGTACATATGCCTGTTTTGGCCGGTCCTTGTGCATGGCAACCACACCGTGCTACTATCCATCGAAAGTCGTTGTACTTGCTAGTTGAGAACGGATATTCCCGGACCATTGTTCCCCCCTCTGACCGTTTGTGACTCGTGTTATGGGTGGTGAATGTTGACCACCCATATTGAAATTATTTCATCATGGCCGATGACATATGCCTAGTTTGGCTGTTTGGTGTGCACAGAAGCCACACCGTGCCACTACATATTGAAGATGTTTGTCCTTTCTAGTCAATACATTGGGTTCCCAAACCATTGTCTCTCCCTCTCACCATTTGTGGCTCGTGTTAGGAGTTGTCAATGTTGACCATACATAGTGGACTTCTTTGGTCATAGTCAGTGACGTGTGCATTCCTTTATTGGTCACTGTGCATGCTAGCCACACCGTGCCACTTCTTGTCGAAAACCTTTCTACTTGGTAGTTGATGAATAGTGTTCCCAACCCATGGTTTCCCCCTCTGACCATTTGTGACTCGTGTTATGAGTTTTCAACGTTAACCACACACTGCGAAATCCGTTTGGTCATGGTTTGTGACATATGCCTACTTTGGTTTGTCACCGTACATGGTTACCACGCCATGTCATTACGCATTGAAGGTCTTTGTGCCTTCTTGTTGACAGTTAGTGTTCTCAAACCATTGTTAGCCCCCCTCTGACTATATGTGACTCGTGTTGTGAGCTGTCAATATTGACCACATGAAGTGAAGTTATTTGGTCATGGTCAGTGACATATGCATACATTGGTTGGTCACTGTGCATTGTAGCCACACCGTGCCACTGCATATTGAAGGTATTTGTACTTGCTAGTCAATAACTAGTACTTAGAACTCATAATCTTCCACTCTGACCACTCGTGACTCGTGTTATGGGTTGTCAAAGTTTACCACACATGGTGACCTTCTTTGGTCATGGTCAGTGACATATGGTTGGTCATCGTGCATGGTATCCACACTGTGCCACAGTGTACAGAATTTCATTCTGCTTGCTAGTAGATACCTGGTGTTCCCAAACAATTGTTTCCCCCTCTGACTATTTGTGACTCGTATTATGAGTTGCTAACGTTGACCATACACAGCGGATTTCTTTGGTCAAAGGCAGTACATATGCCTAGTTCGGTCGGTCATTGTGCATGGTAGCCACACCGCGCTACTACTGATTGAAGGTCGTTATACTTGCTAGTTGAGAACAGATATTCCCGGACCATTGTTTCCCCCTCTGACCATTTGTGACTCGTGTTATGGTTGGTGAACGTTAACCACCCATACAGAAATTCTTTGCTCATGTTGAGTGACATATGCTTAGTTTGGTTGTTTGGTGTGCATAGTAGCCACACCGTGCCACTACGTATTGAAGTTATTTGTCCTTTCTAGTCCATGCATAGGGTTCCCAAACCATTATCTCTCCCTCTGACCATTCGTGACTCGTGTTATGAGTTGTCAATGTTCACCACACGTCGTGGACTTCTTCCGTCATAGTCAGTGACGTATTCATCCTTTGGTTGGTTATTGTGCACGCTAGCCACACCGTGCCACTACTTGTTAAAGTTCTTCATACTTGCTAGTTGATAGCTAGTGTTCCTGACCCATTGTTCCCCCCTCTGACCATTTCTGAATCGTGTGATGAATTTTCAACATTTACCACACACCGTGAAATTTGTTGGTCATGGTTAGTGACATATGCCTAGTTTGGTTTGTCACTATACGTGGTTACCACGCCGTGTCACTGCGTAATAAAGGTATTTGTGCTTTCTAGTTAATAGTTGGTGTTCCCAAACCATTGTTACCCCTCTCTGACTATCAGTGACTCGTGTTGTGAGTTTTCAACGCTGACCACATAAAGTGAAATTTGTTGGTCATGGTCAGTGACATATGCATACATTGGTTGGTAATTGTGCATGGTAGCCACGCTGCTACTACATATTGAAGGTATTTTTACTTGCTAGTGGATAACTAGTATTCACAAACCATTTTCTTCTCCCCTGACCATTGCGACTCGTGTTATGAGTTGTCAAAGTTTACCACACTTAGTGACATTATTTGGTCATGGTCAGTGACATATGCCTACTTTGGTTGGTCATCGTGCATGGTATCCACACCGTGCCAGAACTTCTTGAAGGTCCGTGTGCTTGCTAGTTGATATCTGGTGCTCCCAAACCCGTTGTCTTGCCCTCTGACCATTTGTGACTCCTATTATGAGTTGTCATCATTGACCACACACAGCGGATTTCTTTGGTCAAAGGCAGTACATTTGCTTACTTTTGTCGGTCATTGTGCATGGTAGCCACACCGTGCTTATACTGATTGAAGGTCACTGTACTTGCTAGTTGAGAATTGATATTCCCAGACCATTGTTTCCCGTTCTGACCGTTTGTGACATGTGTTATGGTTGGTGAATGTTGACCACCCATATTGAAATTCTCTGGTCATGGTCAGTGACATGCCTAGTTTGGTTGTTTGGTGTGCATAGTAGCCACACCGTGCCACTACGTATTGAAGATGTTTTCCCTTCCTAGTCGATACATATGATTCCCAAACCATTGTCTCTCCCTCTGACCATTTGTGACTCGTGGTATGAGTTGTCAATGTTGACCATACATAGTGGACTTCTTCGGTCATAGTCAGTGATGTGTGCATCCTTTGGTTGGTCACTGTGCACGACAGCCACACCATGCCACTACTTGTTGAAAATCTTTCTTCTTGCTAGTTGATAAATAGTGTTTCCAACCCATGGTTTCCCCCACTGACCATTTGTAACTCGTGTCATGAGTTTTCAACGTTTACCACACATTGTGAATTCCGTTTCGTCATGGTTTGTGATATATGCCTACTTTGGTTTGTCAATGTTCATGGTTACCATGTTGTGTCATTACGTATCAAAGGTCTTTGTGATTTCTTGTTGACAGCTAGTGTTCTCAAACCATTGTTCGGCCCCTCTAACTATCTGTGACTCCTGTTGTGAGTTGTCAACATTGACCACATGAAGTGAAATTCTTTGGTCATGGTCAGTGACATATGCATACTTTGGTTGGTCACTGTGCATGGTAGCCACACCGTGCCACTCTGTATAGAGGGTATTTGTACTTGCTAGTGAATAACCAGTATTTCGGAACCATAATCTTCCACTCTGACCATTTGTGACTCGTGTTATGAGTTGTCAAAGTTTACAACACATGGTGACATTCTTTGGGCATGGTCAGTGACATATGATTGGTCATCGTGCATGGTATCCACACCGTGCGACAACGTACAGAATGTCATTGTGCTTGCTAGTTGATACCTGGTGTTCCCAAACAATTGTTTCCCCCTCTGACTCTTTGTGACTCATGTTATGAGTTGCCAACGTTGACCATACACAGCGGATTCCTTTGGTCAAAGGCAGTACATCTGCCTTCTTTGGTCGGTCATTGTGCATGGTAGCCACACCGTGCTACTACTGATTGAAGGTCGTTGTACTTGCTAGTTGAGAACTGATATTCCCGGACCATTGTTTCCCCCCTCTGACTTTGTGACTCGTGTTTTGGTTGGTGAACGTTGACCACCCATATTGAAATTCTTTGGTCATGGTCAGTGACATGTGCCTAGTTTGGTTGTTTGGTGTGCATAGTAGCCACACCGTGCCATTACCTATTGAAGTTATTTGTCCTTTCTAGTCCATGCATATGGTTCCCAAACCATTGTCTCTCCCTCTCACCATTTGTGACTCGTGTTATGAGTTGTCAACGTTGACCACACATAGTGGACTTCTTCCATCATAATCAGTGACGTTTTCATCGGTTGGTTGGTCACTGTGCACTCTAGCCACACCGTGCCACTACTTGGTGAATTTCTTCATACTTGCTTGTTGATAACTAGTGTTCCCAGCCCATTGTTTCCCCATATGACCATTTGTGACTCGTGTGATGAGTTTTCAACGTTGACCACACACTGTGAAATCCGTTGGTCATGGTTAGGGACATATGCCTAGTGTGGTTTGTCACTGTATGTGGTTACCACGCTGTGTCACTACGTAACAAAGGTATTTGTGGTTTCTAGCTAATAGTTGGTGTTCCCAAACCATTGTTACCTGTGTTGTGAGCTGTCAAAGCTGACCACATGAAGTGAAATTCGTTGGTCATGGTCAGTGACATGTGCATACTCTGGTTGGTCACTGTGCATGGTAGTCACGCTGTGCCACTACTTATTGAAGGTATTTGTACTTGCTAGTGGATAACTAGTATTCACAATCCATTATCTTCCACCCTGACCATTTGTGACTCGTGTTATGAGTTGTCAAAGTTTTCCACACATAGTGACATTATTTGGTCATGGTCAGTGACATATGCTTACTTTGGTTGGGCATCGTGCATGGTATCCACACCGTGCCACAACTAATTGAAGGGCCTTGTGCTTGCTAGTTGATATCTGGTGTTCTCAAACCATTGTCTCCCCCTCTGACCATTTGCGACTCCTATAATGAGTTGTCCCCGTTGACCACACATAGGGGAATTTATTTGGTCAAAGGCAGAACATATGCCTACTTTGGTCGGACATTGTGCATGGTAGCCACATCGTGCTTATCATGATTGAAGGTCACTGTAATTGCTAGTTGAGAACTGATATTCCCAGACCATTGTTTCCCCTTCTGCAGGGTTGTGACATGTGTTATGGTTGGTGAACGTTGACCACCTATATTGAAATTCTCTGGTCATGGTCAGTGACATGCCGAGTTTGGTTGTTTGGTGTGCATAGTAGCCACACCGTGGCACTACGTATTGAAGTTCTTTGTCCTTTCTAGTCAATACATAAGGTTCCCAAACCATTTGTGACTTGTTCTATGAGCTGTCAATGTTGACCACACATAGTGGACTTATTCGGTCATAGTCAGCGACGTATGCATCCTTTGGTTGGTCACTGTGTAGGCTAGCCATACCGTGCCACTGCTTGTTGAAGGTCTTTGTACTTGCTAGTTGGTAACCAGTGTTCCCAACCCATTGTTTCCACTTGTGACCACTTGTGACTCGTGTTATGCGTTTTCAACGTTGACCACACACTGTGAAATTCTTTTGGTTATGGTTAGTGACATATGCCTACTTTGGCTTGTCACTGTACATGGTTACCACGCCCTGTCACTATGTATCGAAGGTCTCTGTGCTTTGTAATTAATAGCTAGTGTTCCCAAACCATTGTTACCCCCTCTGAATATCTGTGACTCGTGTATTGAGTTGTTAACATTTACCACATGAAGTGAAATTCTTTGGTCATCGTCAGTGACATGTGCATACTTTGGTTGGACACTGTGCATTAAAGGTATTTGTGCTTGCTAGTCGATAACTAGTATTTAGAAACCGTTATCTTCTACACTGACCATTTGTGACTCTTGTTATGAGTTGACAAAGTTTACCACACATGGTGACATTCTTCGGTCATGGTCAGTGACATATGGCTGGTCATTGTGCATGGTATCCACGCCGTGCCACAACGTACTGGAGGTCATTGTGCTTGCTAGTTGATACCTGGTGTTCCCAAACAACTGTTTCCCCTTCTGACTATTTGTGACTTGTATTATGAATTGCCACCGTTGACCATACACAGCGGATTTCTTTGGTCAAAGGCAGTACATATGCCTACTTTGGTCAGTCATTGTGCATGGTAGCCACACCGTGCTACTACTGATTGAAGGTCGTTGTACTTGCTAGTTGATAACTGATATTCCCGGACCATTGTTTTCCCCTGTGACCGTTTGTGACTCGTGTTATGGTTGGTGAATGTTGACCACCCATATTGAAGGTCTTTCATAATGGCCGGTGACATATACCTAGTTTGGTTGTTTGGTGTGCATAGTTGCCACACCGTGCCACTACGTATTGAAGATGTTTATCCTTTCTAGTCAATACATAGGGTTCCCAAAGAATTGTCTCTCACTCTGACCACTTGTGACTCGTGTTCTGAGTTGTCAATGTTGACCATACATAGTGGACTTCTTCGGTCATAGTCAGTGACGTGTGCATCCTTTGGTTGGTCACTGCGCAAGCTAGCCACACCGTGCCACTACTTGTTGAAATTCTTTCTACTTTCTAGTTGATAAATAGTGTTCCCAACCCATGGTTTCCCCCAGTAACCATTTGTGACTCGTGTCATGAGTTTTCAACCCATACACTGTGAAATCCGTTTGGTCATGGTTTGTGACACACGCCTAGTTTGGTTTGTCCATGTACATGGCTACCACACCGTGTCATTACGTACCAATGGTCTTTGCGCATTCTTAACAACAGCTAGTGTTCCCGAACCATTGTTAGCCCCTTTTGACTATCTGTGACTCGTGTTGTGAGTTGACAACATTGACCACATCAAGTGAAATTCTTTGGACATGGTCAGTGACATATGTATATTTTGATTTGTCACTGTGCATTGTAGCCACACCGTGCCACTGCATGTTGAAGGTATTTGTATTTGATAGTCAATAACTCGTATTTAGAAACCATAATCTTCCACCCTGACCATTTGTGACTAGTCTTATGAGTTGTCAAAGTTTACCACACATGGTGACATTCTTTGGTCATGGTCAGTGACATACGGTTGGTCATCGTGCGTGGTATCCACACCGTGCCACAATGCACGGAATGTCATTGTGCTTGCTAGTTGATACCTGGTGTTCTTAAACAATTGTTTCCCCCTCTCACTATTTGTGACTCATATTATGAGTTGCCAACGTTGACCATACACAGCGGATTTCTTTGGTCAAAGGCAGTACATATGACTACTTTGGTCGGTCATTGTGCATGGTAGCAACACCGTGCTACTACTGATTGAAGGTCGTTGTACTTGGTAGTTGAGAACTGATATTCCTGGACCATTGTTTCCCCCTCTGAATGTTTGTGACTCGTGTTATGGTTGGTGAACGTTGGCCATCCATGTTGAAATTCTTTGGTTATGGTCAGTGACATATGCCTAGTCTGGTTGTTTGGTGTGCATAGTAGCAACACCATGCCACTACGTATTGAAGTTATTGGTCCTTTCTAGTCCATGCATATGGTTTCCAAACCATTGTCTCTCCCTCTGACCATCCGTGACTTGTGTTATGAGTTGTCACAGTTGACCACACATGGTGGACTACTTCCGTCATAGTCAGTGACGTATTCATCCGTTGGTTGGTCACTATGCACGCTAGCCACACCGTGCCACTACTTGTTGAAGTTCTTCGTACTTGCTAGTTGATAACTAGTGATCCCAGCCCATTGTTTCCCTGTATGATCATTTGTGACTCGTGTGATGAGTTGTCAACGTTGACCACACACCGTGAAATTCGTTGGTCATGGTTGGTGACATATGCCTTGTTTGGTTTGTCACTGTACGTGGTTACCACACCGTGTCACTACCTAATAAAGGTATTTGTGTTTTCTAGTTAGTAGTTGGTGTTCCCAAACCATTGTTACCCCACTCTGACTATCAGTGACCTGTGTTGTGAGTTGTCAACCCTGACCACATGAACTGAATTTCGTTGGTCATGGTCAGTGACATATGCATACTTTGGTTGGTCACTTTGCATGGTAGCCGCGCTATGCTACTACATAATGAAGGTATTTGTACTTGCTAGTGGATAACTAGTATTCACAAACCATTATCTTCCACCCTGACCATTTGTGACACGTGTTATGAGTTGTCAAAGTTTACCACACTTAGTGACATTAGTTGGTCATGGTAAATGACATATGCCTACTTGGTTGGTCATCGTGCATGGTATCCACACCGCGACACAACTTATTAAAGGTCCTTGTGCTTGCTAGTTCATACCTGGTGTTCCCAACCCATTGTCTCCCCCTCTGACCATTCGTGACTCCTGTTATCAGTTGTCAACATTGACCACACACAGCGGATTTCTTTGGTCGGTCATTGTGCATGGTAGCCACACCGTGCTTATACTAATTGAAGGTCACTGTACGTGCTAGTTGAGAACTGATATTCCTAGACCATTGTTTCCCCGTCTAACTGTTTGTCACATGTGTTATGGTTGGTGAACGTTGACCATCCATATTGAAATTCTTTGGTCAAGGTCTGTGAGATGCCTAGTTTGGTTGTTTGGTGTGAATGGTAGCCACACCGTGCCACTACATATTAAAGTTCTTTGTCCTTTCTAGTCAATACATAGCGTTGTCCAAACCATTGTTTCTCCCTCTGACCATTTGTGACTTGTGGTATGAGTTGTCAATGTTGACCATACATAGTGGACTTCTTCGGTCATAGTCAGTGATGTATGCATCCTTTGGTTGGTCACTGTGCACGCTAGCCACACCATGCCACTAATTGTTTAAAATCTTTCTACTTACAAGTTGATAGATAGTGTTCCCAACCCATGGTTTCCCCCACTGACCATTTGTGACTCGTGTTATGAGTTTTCACCGTTAACCACACACTGTGAAATCTGTTTGGTCATGGTTTGTGTCATATGCCTACTTTGGTTTGTCACTGTACATGGTTACCACGCCGTGTCATTACGTATCGAAGGTCTTTGTGCTTTCTTGTTGACAGCCCGTTTTCTGAAACCATTGTTAGCCCCCTCCAACTATCTGTGACTCGTGTTGTGAGATGTCAACATTGACCACATGAAGTCAAGTTCTCTAGTCATGGTCAATGACATATGCATACTTTGGTCTGTCAGTATGCATTGTAGCCACACTGTGCCGATGCATATTGAAGGTGCTTGTACTTGCTAGTTGATAAATAGTATTTTGAAACCATTATCTTCCAATCTGACCATTTGTGACTCGTGTTATGAGTTGTCAAAGTTTACCACACATGGTGACATTCTTTGGTCATGGTCAGTGACATATGGTTGTTGATCGTGCATGGTATCCACACTGTGCCACAACGTACTGATGGTCAGTGTGCTTGCTAGTTGATACATGGTGTTCCCAAACAATTGTTCCCCCCTTTAACTATTTGTGACTCGTATAATGAGTTGCCAACGTTGACCATACACAACGGATTTCTTTGGTCAAAAGTAGTACATATGCCTACTTTGGTCTGTCATTGTGCATGGTATCCACGCCGTGCTACTACTGACTGAAGGTCGTTGTACTTGCTAGTTAAGGACTGATATTCCTGGACCATTGTTTCCCCCTGTGATTGTTTGTGACTCGTGTTATGGTCGGTGAACGTTGACCACCCATATTGAGATTCTTTGGTCATGGTCAGTGACATATGCCTGGTTTGGCTGTTTGGTGTGCATAGTAGCCACACCGTGCCACTGCGTATTGAAGTTATTTGGCCTTTCTAGTCCATGCATAGGGTTCCCAAACCATTGTCTCTCCCTCTGACCATTCATGACTCGTGTTATGAGTTGTCAATGTTGACCACACGTAGTGGACTTCTTCCGTCATAGTCAGTGACGTATTCATCCTTTGGTTAATCACTGTGCAAGCTAGCCATACCATGCCACTACTTATTGAAGTTCTTCATACTTGCTAGTTGATAACTAGGGTTCCCAGCCCATTGCTTCCCCCTCTGACCATTTGTGACTCGTGTGACGAGTTTTCAACGTTGACCACACACCGTGAAATTCGTTGGTCATGGTCAGTGACATATGCATAGTTTGGTTTGTCACTATACGTGGTTACCACGCCGTGTCACTATGTAATAAATGTATTTGTGCATTATAGTTAATAGCTGGTATTCCCAAACCATTGTTACCCCACTCTGACTATCAGTGACTCGTGTTGTGAGTTGTCAACGCGGACCACATGAAGTGAAATTCCTTGGTCATGGTCAGTGACATATGCATACTCTGGTTGGTCACTATGCATGGTTGCCATGCTGTGCCACTACATATTGAAGGTTTTGGTACTTGCTAGTGGATAACTAGTATTTACAAACCATTATCTTCCACCCCAACCATTTGTGACTCGTGTCATGCGTTGTCAACTTTTACCACACGTAGTGACATTATTTGGTCATGGTCAGTGACATATGCCTACTTTGGTTGGTCATCGTGCATGGTATCCACATCGTGCCACACCTTATTGAAGGTCCTTGTGCTTGCTAGTTGATATCTAGTGCTCCCAAACCATTGTCTCCTCCTCTGACCATATGTGACTCATATTATGAGTTGTCAATGTTGACTACACACACCGGATTTCTTCGGTGAAAGGCAGTACATATGCCTACTTTGGTCGGTCATTGTGCATGGTAGCCACACCGTGCTTATACTGATTGAAGGTCAATGTACTTGCTAGTTGAGAACTGATATTCCCATACCGTTGTTTCCCCTTCTGACCGTTTGTGACACGTGTTATGGTTGGTGATCGTTGACCACCCATATTGAAATTCTCTGGTCATGGTCAGTGACATGCCTAGTTTGGTTGTTTGGTGTGCATAGTAGCCACACCGTGCCACTACGTATTGAAGATATTTGTCCTTTCTAGTCAATACATAGGGTTCCCAAACCATTGTCTCTCCCTCTGACCTTTTGTGACTGGTGGTATGAGTTGTCAATGTTCACCATACACAGTGAACTTCTTTGGTCATAGTCAGTGATGTGTGCAGCCTTTGGTTGGTCACTCTGCACGCAAGCCACACCGTGCCACTACTTGTTGAAAATCGTTCTAGTTGCTAGTTGATAAATAGTCTTCCCAACCCATGGTTTCTCCCACTGACCATTTGCGACTCGTGTCATGAGTTTTCAACGTTAACCACACACTGTGAAATCTGTTTGGTCATGGTTTGTGACATATGCCTACTTTGGTTTTTCACTGTACATGGTTATCACGCCGTGTCATTACGTATCGAAGGTGTTTGTGCTTTCTTATTGACAGTTAGTGTTCTGAAACCATTGTTAGCCCCCTCTGACTATCCGTGACTCGTGTTGTGAGTTGTCGACATTGACCACATGAAGTGAAATTCTTTGGTCATAGTCAGTGACATATGTATACTTTGGTTGGTCACTGTACATTGCAGGCACACTGTGACACTTCATATTGAAGGTATTTGTACTTGCTAGTCAATAACTAGTATTTAGAAACCATTATCTTCCACCCTGACCATTTGTGACTCGTGTTATGAGTTTTCAAAGTTTACCACACATGGTGACATTCTTTGGTCATAGCCAGTGACATATGGTTGGTCATCCTGCACGGTATCCACACCGTGCCACAACATACTGAAGGTCATTGTGCTTGCTAGTTGATACCTGGTGTTCCCAAACAATTTTTCCCCCCTTTGACTATTTTTGACTCGTATTATGAGTTGCCAATGTAGACCATACACAACGGATTTCTTTGGTCAAAGGCAGTACATATGCCTACTTTGGTCGGTCATTGTGCATGGTAGCCACACCGTGCCACTACTGACTGAAGGTCGTTGTACTTGCTAGTTGAGAACTGATATTCCTGGACCATTGTTTCCCCCTCTGACCGTTTGTGACTCGTGTTATGGTCGGTGAACATTGACCACCCATATTGAAATCCTTCGGTCATGGTCAGTGACATATGCCTAGTTTGGTTGTTTGGTGTGCATATTAGCCACACCGTGCCACTATGTATTGACGTTGTTTGTCCTTTCTAGTCCATGCATATGGATCCAAAACCATTGTTTCTCCCTCTGACCATTCGAGACTCGTGTTATGAGTTGTCAATGTTGACCACACATAGTGGACTTCTTCCGTCATAGTCAGTGACGCATTCATCCTTTGGTTGGTCACTCTGCACGCTAGCCACACCGTGCCACTACTTGTTGAAGTTCTTCATACTTGCTAGTTGATAACTAGTGTTCCCAACCCATTGTTTCCCCCTTTGCCCATTTGCGACTCGTGTGATGAGTTTTCAACGTTGACCACACACCGTGAAATTCGTTGGTCATGGTTAGTGACATATGCCTGGTTTGGTTTGTCACTGTTTGTGGTTACCGCGCCGTGTCACTACGTAATAAAGGTATTTGTGCTTTATAGTTAATAGTTGGTGTCCCCAAACCACTGTTGCCCCAGTCTGAATATCAGTGACAAGTGTTGTGAGTTGTCAACACTGACCACATGAATTGAAATTCGTTGGTCATGGTCAGTGACATATGCATACTCTGGTTGGTCACTGTGCATGGTTGCCACGCTGTGCCACTACATATTGAAGGTAATTGTAATTGCTAGTGGATAACTAGTATTCACAAACCATTATCTTCCACCCTGACGATTTGTGACTTGTGTTATGAGTTGTCAAAGTTTACCACACTTAGTGACATTATTTGGTCATGGTCAGTGACATATGCCTACTTTGTTTGGTCATCGTGCATGGTATCCACACCGTGCCACAATTCATTGAAGGTCCTTGTGCTTGCTAGTTGATATCCGGTGCTCCGAAACCATTGTCTCCCCCTTTAACCGTTTGTGACACCTATTATGAGTTGTCAACGTTGACCACATACAGCGGATTTCTTTGGTCAAAGGCAGTACATATGCCTGCTTTGGTTGGTCATTGTGCATGGTAGCCACACCGTGCTTATACTGATTGAAGGTCATTGTACTTGATAATTGAGAACTGATATTCCCAGACCATTGTTTCCCCCTCTGACCATTTGTGACATGTGTTATGGTTGGTGAACGTTGACCACCCATGTTGAAATTCTCTGGTCATGGTCAGAGACATGCCTAGTTTGGTTGTTTGGTGTGCATAGTAGCTACACTGTGCCACTACGTATTGACGATATTTGTCCTTTCTGGTCAATACATAGGGTTCCCAAACCATTGTCTCTCCCTCTGACCATTTGTGACTCGTGGTATGAGTTGTCAATGTTGACCATACATAGTGAACTTCTTCGGTCATACTCAGTGACGTGTGCATCCTTTCTCTGGTCACTGTGCACTCTAGCCACACTGTGCCACTACTTGTTGTAAATCTTTCTACTTGGTTGTTGATAAATAGTGTTCCCAACCCATGGGTTCCCCCATTGACCATTTGTTACTCGTGTTATGAGTTTTCATCGCTAACGACACACTGTGAAATCCGTTTGGTCATGGGTTGTGACATATGCCTACTTTGGTTTGTCACTATACATGGTTACCACGCAGTGTCATTATGTATCGAAGGTCTTTGTGCTTTCTTGTTGACAGCTAGAGTTCTCAAACCATTGTTAGCCCCCACTGACTATCTGTGACTCGTGTTGTGAGTTGTCAGCATTGACGACATGAACTGAAATTCTCTCGCCTCTAGTGACATATGCATACTTTGGTTGGTCACTGTCCATTATAGCCACACTGTGCCAATGCATATTGAAGGTATTTGTACTTGCTAGTCGATAACTAGTATTTTGAAACCATCATCTTCGACTCTGACCATTTGTGACTCGTGTTATGAGTTTTCAAAGTCTACCACACCTGGTGACATTACTTTGGCCATGGTCAGTGACATATGGTTGATCATCGTGCATGGTATCCACACCGTGCCACAATGTACTGAAGGTCATTGTGCTTGCTAGTTGATACCTGGTGTTCCCAAACAATTGTACCCCCCTTTGACTATTTGTGACTCGTATTATGAGTTGCCAACGTTGACCATACACAACGGATTACTTTGGTCAAAGGCAGTGCATATGCCTACTTTGGTCGGTCATTGTGCATGGTGGCCACACCGTGCTACTACTGACTGAAGGTTGTTGCACTTGCTAGTTGATAACTGGTATTCCTGGACCATTGTTTCCCCCTCTGACCGTTTGTGACTCGTGTTATGGTCGGTGAACATTTGACCACCCATATTGAAATTCTTTGGTCATGGTCAGTGACGTATGCCTAGTTTGGTTGTTTGGTGTTCATAGTAGCAACACCGTGCCACTACGTATTGAAGTTATTTGTCCTTTCTAGTCCATGCATATGCTTTCCAAACCATTGTCTCTCCCTCAGACCATTTGTGACTTGTGTTTTGAGTTGTCAATGTTGACCACACGCAGTGGATTTCTTCCATCATTGTCAGTGACGTATTCATCCTTTGGTTGGTCACTGTGCACGCTATCCACACTGTGCCACTACTTGTTGAAGTTCATCATACTTGCTTGTTGATAACTTGTGCTCCCAACCCATTGTTTCCCCCTCTCTCCATTTGCGAGTTGTGTGATGAATTTTCAATGTTGACTACACACCGTGAAATTTGTTGGTCATGGTTAGTGACATATGCCTAGTTTGGTTTGTCACTGTACGTGGTTAGCACGCCGTGTCACTACGTAATAAAGGTGTTTGTGGTTCCTAGTTAATAGTTGGTGTTCCCAAACCATTGTTACCCCACTCTGACTATCAGTGACTCGTGTTGTGAGTTGTCAACGCTGACGACATGAAGTGAAATTTGTTGGTCATGGTCAGTGACATATGCATACTTTGGTTGGTCACTGTGCATGGTAGCCACGCTGTGCCACTACATATTGAAGGTATTTGTACTTGCTAGTCGATAACTAGTATTCACAAACCATTATGTTCCACCCTGACCATTTGTGACTCGTACTACGAGTTGTCAAAGTTTACCACACTTAGTAACATTATTTGGTCATGGTCAGTGACATATGCCTACTTTGGTTGGTCATCGTGCATGGTATCCACACCGTGCCACAACGTACTGAAGGTCATTGTGCTTACTAGTTGATACCTGGTGTCCCAAATAATTGTTTCCCCCTCTAACTATTTGTGACTCGTATTATGAGTTGCCAACGTTGACCATACACAGCGGATTTCTTTGGTGAAAGGCAGTACATATGACTGCTTTGGTCGGTCATTGTGCATGGTAACAACACCGTGCTTATACTGATTGAAGGTCACTGTACTTGCTAGTTGAGAACTGATATTCCTGGACCATTGTTTCCCCCTCTGACCATTTATGACTCGTGTTATGGTTGGTGAATGTTGACCACCCATATTGAAATTATTTCATCATGGCCGGTGACATATGCCTAGTTTGGTTGCTTGGTGTGCATAGTAGCCACACCGTGCCAATACGTATTGAAGAAATTTGTCCTTTCTACACAATACATAGGGTTCCCAAACCATTGTCACTCCCTCTGACCATTTGTCACTCGTGTTATGAGTTTTCAATGTTGACCACACACCGTGAAATTTGCTGGTCATGATTAGTGATATATGCCTAGTTTGGTTCGTCATTGTACGTGGGTACCATGCCGTGTCACTACGTAGTAAAGGATATTCAAAGGGGGTAAGAATGGTTTGGGAACACTAGCTATCAATTACAAAGTACAGAGACCTTTGATACATAGTGACACGGCGTGGTAACCACGTACAGGGACAACCCAAACTAGGCATATGTCACTAACCATGACCAACGAATTTCATGGTGTGTGGTCGACATTAAAAACTCATCACACGAGTCGCAAATGGACAGAGGGGGAAACAATGGGTTGGGAACACTAGTTATCAACTGACAAGTATGAAGAACTTCAACAAGTCATGGCACGGTGTGGATAGCGTGCACAGTGACCAACCAAAGGATGAATACGTCACTGACTATGACGGAAGAAGTCCACTACGTGTGGTCAACATTGACAACTCATAACACAAGTCACGAATGGTCAAAGGGAGAGACAATGGTTTGGGAACCCTATGCATGGACTATAAAGGACAACTAACTTCAATACGCAGGGGCACGGTGTGGCTACTATGCACACCAAACAACCAAACTAGGCATATGTCACTGACCATGACCAAAGAACTTCAACATGGGTGGTCAACGTTCACCGACCATAACACGAGCCACAAACTGTCAGAGGGGGAAACAATGGTCCAGGAATATCAGTTCTCAACTAGCATGTACAACGACCTTCAGTCGGTAGTAGCACGGTGTGGCTACCATGCACAATGACCGACGAAAGTAGGCATATGTACTGCCTTTGACCAAAGAAATCCATTGTGCATGGTCAGCGTTGGCAACTCATAATACGAGTCACAAATAGTCAAAGGGTGGAACAATTGTTTGGAAACAACAGGTATCAACTAGCAAGCACAATGACCTTCAGTACGTTGTGGCACAGTGTGGATACCATGCATGATGACCAACCATATGTCACTGACCATGACCAAAGATTGTCACAATGTTTGGTAAACTTTGACAACTCATAGCACGAGTCGCAAATGGTGAGAGTGGATGATAATGGTTTCAAAATACTAGGTATCGACTAGCAAGTACAAAAACCTTCAATGTGCATTGGCACAGTGTGGCTACTATGCACAGTGATCAACCAAAGTATGCATTTGTCACTGACCATGACCAGAGAATTTCACTTCATGTGGTCAATGTTGACAACTCACAATACGAGTCACAAATAGTCTGAGGGGGCTAACAATGGTTTGACAACACTAGGTGTCAGCAAGAAAGCACAAAGACCTTCCATACGTAATGACACGGCGTGGTAACCATGTACAGTGAAAAACCAAAGTTGGCATATGTCACAAACCATGACCAAACGGATTTCACAATGTGTGGTTAACGTTGAAAACTCATAACACGAGTCACAAATGGTCAGTGGGGGAACCCATGGGTTAGGAACACAAGTTATAAACTAGCAAGTAAAAAGAGTTTCAACAAGTATTGGCACGGTGTGGCTAGCGTGCACAGTGACCAACCAAAGGATGCACACGTCACTGACTGTCATCGAAGAAGTCCACTATGTATGGTCAACATTGACAACTCATACCACGAGTCACAAATGGTCAGAGGGAGAGACAATGGTTTTGGGAACCCTATGTATTGACAAGAAAGGACAAATCTCTTCAATACGTGGTGGCACGGTGTGGCTTGTATGCACACCAAACAACCAAACTAGGCATGTCGCTGACCATGACCAGAGAATTTCAATATGGCTGGTCAACGTTCACCAACCATAACACATGTCAGAAACGGTCAGAAGGGGAAACAATGGTCTGTGAATATCAGTTCTCAACTAGTAAGTACAGTGACCTTCAATCAGTATAAGCACAGTGCGGCTACCATGCACAATGACCGACCAAAGTAGGCATATGTACTGCCTTTCACCAAAGAACTCCACTGTGCGTGGTCAACGTTGACAACTCATAATAGAAGTCACAAATGGTCGGAGGGGGAGACAATGGTTTGGGAGCACCAGATATCAACTAGCGAGCACAAGGACCTTCAATAAAATGAAGCACGGTGTGGAGACCATGCACGATGACCAACCAAAGTAGGCATATGTCACTCACTATGACCAAATAATGTCACTACGTGTGGTAAACTTTGACAAGTCATAACACGAGTCACAAATGGCCAGGGCGGAAGATAATGGTTTGTGAATACTAGTTATCCACTAGCAAGTACAAATACCTTCAATATGTAGTCGCACAGTGTGGCTACCATGCACAGTGACCAACGAGAGTATGCATATGTCATTGACCATGACCAACGAATTTCACTTCATGTGGTCAGCGTTGACAACTCACAACACGAGTCACTAATAGTCCGAGTGGAGTAACAATGGTTTGGGAACACCAGCTATTCACTAGAAAGCTCAAATACCTTTATTACGTAGCGACACGGTGTGGTAACCACATATAGTGACAAACCAAACTAGGCATATGTCACTAACCATGACTAACAAATTTCACGATGTGTGGTCAACATCGAAAACTCATCACACGAGTCACAAATGGTCAGAGGGGGAAACAATGGGTTGGGAACACTAGTTATCAACTAGCAAGCATGAAGAACTTTAACAAGTATAGCACGGTGTGGCTAGCGTGTACACTGACCAACCAAAGGATGAATACGTCACTGACTATGATTGAAGAAGTCCACTACGTGTGGTGAACATTGACAACTCATAACACAAGTCACGAATGGTCAGAGGGAGAGACAATGGTTTGGGAACCCTATGCATGGACTAGAATGGACAAATAACTTCAATACGTAGTGGCACAGTTTTGCTACAATGCACACCAATCAACCAAACTAGGCATATGTCACTGACCATGACCAAAGAATTTCAATGTGGTTGGTCGACGTTCACCCACCATAACACGAGTCACAAACGGTCAGAAGGGGGAAACAATGGTCTGGGAATATCAGTTCTAAAGTAGCAAGTACAACGACCTTTAGCCAGTACTAGCACGGTGTGGCTACCATGCACAATGACCGACCAAAGTAGGCATATGTTTTTCCTTTGACCAAAGAAATCCGCTGTGTATGGTCAACGTTGGCAACTCATAATACGAGTCACAAATAGTCAAAGTGGGGAACAACTGTTTGGCAACACCAGGTATCAACTAGCAAGCACAATGACCTTCAATACGTTGTGGCACGGTGTGGATACCATGCACAATGGCCAACCATATGTCACTGACCATGGCCAAAGAATGTCACCATGTGTGGTAAACCTTGACAACTCATAACATGAGTCACAAATGGTCAGAGTGGAAGATTATGGTTTCTAAATACCGGTTATTGACTAGCTAGTACAAATACCTTCAATATGCAGTGGCACAGTGTGGCTACAATGTACAGTGAGCAACCAAAGTATGCATATGTCACTGAGCATGACCAAAGAATTTCACTTCATGTGGTCAATGTTGACAACTCACAACATGAGTCACTTATAGTCAGAGGGGGCTAACAATGGTTGGGGAACGCTAGTTGTCAGCATTAGAGCACAAAGACCTTTGATACGTAATGACAGGGCGTGGTAACCATGTACAGTAACAAACCAAAGTAGGCATATGTCACAAACCATGACCAAACAGATTTCGCAGTGTGTGGTTAACGTTGAAAACTCAGAACACGAGTCACAAATGATCAGTGGGGGAAACCATGGGTTGGGAACACTATTTATCAACTACCAAGTAGAAATATTTTCAACAAGTATTGGCACAGTGTGGGTAGCGTGCACATTGACCAATCAAAGGATGCACACGTCACTGACTATGACCGAAGAAGTCCACTATGTATGGTCATCAGTGACAACTCATAACACAAGCCACAAATGGTCAGAGGGAGAGACAATGCTTTCGGAACCCTATGCAATGACTAGAAAGGGCAAATATCTTCAATACGCAGTGGCACGGTGTGGCTACTATGCAGACCAAACAACCACACTAGGCATATGTCACCTGCCATGATGAAAACGTTTCAATATGGCTGGTCAACATTCACCAGCCATAACACGAGTCACAAACGGTCAGAGGGGGAAATAATGGTCCAAACTATCAGTTCTCAACTAGCAAGTACAACGACCTTCAATCAATAGTAGCACGGTGTGGCTACCGTGCACAATGACTGACCAAAGTAGGCATATGTATGGCCTTTGACCAAAGAAATCCGCTGTGTGTTGTCAACGTTGGCAACTCATAATAGGAGTCACAAGTAGTTAAAGGGGGAGACAATGGTTTGGGAACACCAGGAATCAACTAGTAAGCACAACGACCTTCGATAAGTTGTGGCACGGTGTGGATACCATGCGCGATAACCAACCAAAGCAGGCATATGTCACTGACCATGGCCAAATAATGGCACTAAGTGTGGTAAACATTTACAACTCAGAATACGAGTCACAAATGGTCAGGGTGGAAGATAAAGGTTTGTGAATAATGGTTACCGACTAGCAAGTACAAATTCCTTCAATATGTAGTGGCATAGCATGGCTACCATGAACAGTGACCAACCAACATATGCATATGTCACTGACCATGACCAACGAATCTCACTTCATGTGGTCAGCGTTGACTTCTGAAGATTTACCCCTTGGCATGCCCAAGTGCGACGCCGGGAGGCGCCAATGAGCTGTCAGAGAGAGGAAAATCCTATTTGACGGATCTGGCGACTTGAGGATTGCTTGGATACTAAAAAGGAGGATTTCCCATAAAAGGTGACAAGTTGCTGAATCTGGTGGATGTTGTTTCACCGTAATCGGACAAGTAACGAGGGAGATATAGGCTTCCAAATTCGGGGTGTGCATGGCGGTGCTGGGAGCCGGCCGCGATTCATTTTCCGGTGAATAATTGACCGTAGGGAGTAACAAAATGCCATCTGGGGATGTTGCTCCGGAAGAACTGCCGAGGCGTCCGGTGGATGATCAGCCGGTGTTCAGGATTGCAGTTTGTTACTGAGGGACTTAGCCAGAATCCTGGCTCGGAGTCCGAAACTCAATAGTACTGGTTGTTACTCGGGGACTTTGTCAAAATTCCGACTGGAAGTCCGCGAACAGGTTTCGACCCACATCAATCCCTATCACCAAACTCAAGGATTAACTCATCAAAACAGACCCCAAAGGCGTGAGGGACGCCGCCACTACGCATAGGGACATCTGCGCCTCTGGAATGGCATTTTGATGGGTCCTTGATGTGTGAAGGCGCCTCGGCGGGCAACGTGGTACGCGCCGCCGAGTGAGCGGTTGGTTTGAGGTGCTGCGCTTCCACTGACGTAGCGAGAGCTACGGTTATCCAAATCGCACACAATTTTGTGCGTTGGAGAGCTCATGACTAGCCCTATAAATGTTTAGATTATGTCCACGTTAAAAAACTAATACAAAATCGCGATATTCCCTTCGCAAAAGTGACTGTCTTGCAAATGCCTTCGACTCCCAGAAACATAGCTTGAGGCGACCATATAGCTCACGCTTGGACTCAGAACCACCCGCAAAACATAGCCGTGAATACACAGTAGACCCGTCGGGCCACGTTGGAATTTCCTCCACCCGGGGGCCGTTCTCTGACAAAGGGTTATGGGCCCACAATCCTGACCAGTCTGCACATCGCTCACGGCTTTTGCGGCGGACGGGACTGTCGTCAGGGACGACATCGCCGTCAAGCTCGTAGGTCCCGGAGTTGAAGACTGCGCAAATGGCGCAGAAGGAGACGCAGCCCATCCAGAAGTATGCAGGTGGCCCTGGCTATGGGCTATGGAGGTGGCACTTTGAGCTGCAACTTGCGCATAAGGGGCCGCTGGAGATCATGAAGGGAACGGAAGTCCTCGACGAAGCGACGGCGATGGAAGCGCAGAAGGAGGCCTTCGTAAAGAAGAACACGGAGGCGCTCATGCTGCAGGTGTCCGGGACGGCCGAGTCGCAGTGGGGCTACTTCCAGGGCTGCAAGCTGGCAGCCGAAGCTTGGCAAAAACTCTGTGCCATCCATCAATCCAAGTTGCTGGCAAACAAAATCTTTGCAATGAAGTGAGTTCCTGACAGTGAGAATTGAGGAGGGAGATGATGTCATCACCGCCATGCAGCAGACCAAGTCGCTTGCCTCACAATGCAATGACGTGGGGTGGACGATCCACACGCAGCTGCAGGCGATGACCCTCCTAATGGCCCTTCCCGACAGTTGGAGCCCTCTCATTATAGTCGTTGGAGGATGGGTAGAGGACAAGCTCACATATGGTGCAGTCGTAGAGTACATCCGCAATAAGGCATAGCGACGGAGCTGCGGGGAGTCCTCGTCGTCCTCATTGGCCCTCATCACCAAAACGCGTGGTGGCGGAAGCAGGGCCAAGGGAGGTGGCGGACAGGGCGGCGGCAAGAAGGGCGCCAAGAAGGCTGCGTGCCGTAACTGCGGCAAGGAGGGCCATTGGGCCCGTGAGTGTACCGAGGAGGCAAAGGCCGGTGCAAGGATGCCAAAGGCAAGAAGGCGCTTCTCAATGGCACTCAAAACCACCTCCTCTAGAAGGCCAACCGGCGATGCCTTGACTCCGGAGCGGAGGAGCATACCCAGGTCAAGAAGGTCGGGTTCATCAACTACACCAAGTCAAGCAAATCCACGGTGGTCGCGAACGACAAGATTGAGCCGGCGGCTGGCCAAGGAGATGTGGACGTGGAGGTGGTGGTTGGTGGAAAGCGGGTGCAGCGCGTCATCAAGGACGTGCAGCACGTACCCGGCTTGGCTGACATTCTAAGTGTCAGCAGCTTGACTGACAAGGGGTACGAGGTGCTGTTCAGGAGAAGAGGGGCAGTCGTGCGGAAGGACGGTGGCAGTGAGCCCGTGCTGGAGGCTTAGCGTGAGGGAAACCTCTACATCATGGAGACCAAGGTGATCCCCGCGGTGACAGATTCAGCAAACTTGCAAGAACGCACCGTCAACCTGGCTAAAGGAGGGGGAGCTGATCTGGAGCTCTGGCACCAACGACTGGGGTATTCCGCACTCGCAGTCGTGAAGGAGATGGCAAAGTGTGAGCTCGTACGCGACCTCGTCATCGACGGTGCGGAAGAGGAGAAAGATGCAACAGTGCACAAAAAGTGTGAGCCTTGCATCTTGGGCAAGGCGCGGCGCAAACTGTTCAACGAGAATGTGAATCGCGCCTTCGACCTGCTGGAGGTCGTGCACAGTGACGTGTGCAGACCATTCAAGACGGCGTCAAAGAGCGGCGCGCGTTACTTTGTGACCTTCATTGATGACTACAGTAGAAAACTCTTCGTGTACTTCATGAAGCGGAAAGGCAAGGTCCTGGATCGGCTGAAGGAGTATGTCGTCGCGATGGAGAGGCAGCCTGACCGGAAGGTCAGAGCGTTACGCAGCGACAACGGCGGAGAGTATGTGGGCTGTAGCGGGTGGATGAAGCAGCAGGGCATAAAATGGCAACAAACTACGCCGTATTCGGCTCAGTCAAATGGCGTGGCGGAGCGGGTGAACCAGACGCTGCTGAACATGGTACGGACCATGTCGGTGGATACGAAATTGCCGCGAAGCTTTTGGGCGGAAGCTGTGCGTACGTCGAGCTACACCATCAACCTCACTCCTACACTAGTGCTGAAGGGGAGGAGCGGCTATAAGACACCGCAGGAGGTTTTGAGCAGGTGCAAGCCAAGTGTGGCATACCTGAAAGTGTTCAGGTGCAAGGCGCACGCGGTGGTGCAGGCGGTGCAGAGGCGAGACAGCAAGCTGGAGCCGCGGGCAAATTCGCATCGCTTCCTTGGCTATGAGAGCGCGCATAAGGCGTACCGGCTCTACGACACGTGCAAGGAGGAGGTGATCCGCAGCGGAGACGTCGAGTTTGACGAGCAGCAGAGTTACATCAGCAGCAACGACATGGACGTGGCGGACTCTCCAAAGACGGGGGAGTGGTCCCAGCTCCTTGATAACGAGAAGGAGCCGGCGGACGCCGAAGTTGAGGATGCGCCATCCGAGCACTAAGGTGTACCAGTGGTGGCAGGCGACGCGAAGGACTCAGATGACGATCAAGCTGATGAGGACATCCACCGGAAGGATCCGGCGGATGAGGTACCTAGGGTGCCGAGGCGCGCACTCCAGGTAGAGTGTGCATCAGGCGTCGATGGAAAATCCACCGGACGTGCCGGTCGTACGGGCAATGTTTCGCCAGAACGAGAGAGATCTTTGGGGAGCCGTCCGGTCAATGATTCACCGGAGCGTGCTAAGTCGGAGGGATCGGAGCAGAGTGACGATGCGCCACCAAAACTACTGCGCCGCAGCGGGAGGCAGCGAAAAGCGGGAAAGCGCTTCGACGCAAGCACCGGTCGATGGATTGGCATGACGTGGTGCATGCTGGCTGCATCAACAGAGCCGACTACCATGCAAGAGGCGCTTGCACGGCCTGAAGGGGATCAATGGAATGCATCCATTAAATCGGAGCTGGCGTCCATCACGGAAAATGATATGTGGGAGCAGGTTGAGAGGCCGAAAGATGCCAAGGTCATCGGCTCAAAGTGGGTCTTTAAGACGAGGTTCACAAAGGAGGGTGTGGTTAACAAATACAAGGCACGGCTGGTGGCGAAGGGTTATGCACAGCGTAAAGGGGAGTACTACGATGAGACGTTTGCTACCGTCGCCAAGTTCACAAGAATCTGGGCAATCCTTGCGGTGGCGGCCGCGAAGGACATGGAGTTCCACCAAATGGATGTAAAGACGGCCTTCCTCAATGGCATCATAGACAAAAAGATCTACATGGAGGTGCCAGAGGGGGTGGAGGTGCCGGAGGGCAAGGTGTGTAAGCTGCGGAAGTCCTTGTATGGACTAAAACAATCGCCAAGATGCTGGTACCAACAGATGGACAACTACATCGCACAACTCGGCTTCAACAGCTGTGAGGCGGATCACAGCGTGTACGTGCGGCGCAACAAACAGCTCCATCAAAACGCTGCACTCTACGTGGACAACCTAATTGTGTGCTCGACGTATTTGCCTAGCCTACAGCAGCCGAAAGAGCAGCTGAGCAGCAGATTTGAGATGTCAGACATGGAGGAGCTGGAGCACTACCTTGGGGTGAGCATTACGCAGAACCGGAGGGCGCGCACGCTTGAGCTTGGACAGGCCAAATACGTTGCCAAGGTGCTGAAGCGGTATGGCATGGAGAATTGCAAACCAGTTGGCAGTCTATTCTCCACGACCTGTGAACAAAGTGCTGCAATGGCGCCGAAAACAAAAGAAGAGCGGGTGGATATGGCAGAGGTGCCCTACCAATCGGCGGTTGGCAGCCTCATGTATGCCATGGTGGCGACTCGACCAGACTTGGCCTACGCGGTGGGCCAAGTGAGCAAGTACGTGGCCGATCCAGGGCCACTACACTGGCAGGCGGTCAAGCGCATCCTCCGCTACCTGCAGGCGACGCGGCATGCGCGCTTGAGGTTTGACGGCAAGGGGCGGACGGACCCCTTACGTCTGGTATGCTACACGGACGCAGACTACGCTGGCGATGCGGACAAACGGAAGTCCATACCCGGCTACGTGTTCTTCCTTGCTGGTGCAGCGGTCTCGTGGTGCAACAGAAAGCAAGACTGCGTTGCCACCTCCACAGTGGAAGCAGAGTACATCGCGCTGGCCGAGGCGGTCAAGAAGGCGGTGTGGCTCCGTAGGTTGCTGGGGGAGCTGGGCGTACCGCAGCAGGAGCCAACGGTGGTGCAAGAGGACAACACCCGCACAATCTCGCTAACCAACAACCCGACGTAGCACAGGAGGATAAAGCACATTAACGTGCGTTACCATCACGCACGGGACATGGTTGAAAAGGGGCAGGTGGTGCTGCAACATTGCAGCACGCACAACATGCTTGCGGATTGCTTGACCAAAGTGCAATGCGTCGACCGGCACGCATTGAGCGTGGCCGGGCTTGGGATGACCAGCTATGATGGGCTAGAGGACGCAGTGGAAGATGAGTGAGAGCAAGCAGGAGCAGTGGGCATGGCAGGTGCAAAGGGGAGAATGTTGAAGATTTACCCCTCTGCATGCCCAAGTGCGGCGCCGGGAGGCGCCAACGAGCCGCCAGAGAGAAGAAAATCCTCTTTGACGGATCTGGCGACTTCAGGATTGCTCGGATCCTAGAATGGAGGATTGTCTCTTAAAGATGACGAGTTTGTGAATCCCGTGGAAGTTGTTTCACCATAATCGGACAAGTAACGAGGGAGAGGGAAGACTCTGGGCTTCCAAAGTTGGGGTGTGCGCGGCGGTTCTGGGAGCCGGCCGCGGTTTGACTTCCGGTGAATAGTTGACCGGAGCGAGTAACAAAATGCCATATGGGGATTTTGCCCCGGAAGGACTGCCGAGGCGTCCGGTGGATGATCCGCCGGATTTCAGGAGTGCAGTTTGTTACTGAGGGACATAGCCAAAATCCTGGCTCGGAGTCCGAACCTCAGAAGTATAGTTTGTTACTCAGGGACATCGTCAAAATTCCGACTGGAAGTCCGCGAACAGGTTTCGACCCACACCAATCCCCAACACCAAACTCGATGATTAACTCATCGAAACAGACCCAAAAGGCGCGAGGGGTGCCACCACTATGCATAGGGACATCTGCATCTCCGGAATGGCGTTTTGATGGGTCCTTGATGTGTGAAGGTGCTTTGGCGGACGACGTGGTGCGCGCCGCCGAGTGAGCGGCTGGTTTGGGGTGCTGCGCTTCGACTGACGCAACGGGAGCTATGGTTTTCCAAATTGCGCACAGTTTGGTACGTTGGAGAACTCATGGCTAGCCCTACAAATGTTCAGATCATGTCCATGTTAAAAAACGAATGCAAAATTGCGTTATTCCCTTTGCAAAAGTGACTGTCTCGCAAATGCCTTCGACTCCCATAAACATAGCGCGAGGCGACCAGAAAGCTCACGCTTAGACTCAGAACTACCCGCAAAACATAGCCGTGAACACACAGTACACCCGTCGGGCCACGTTGGAACTGCCTCCACCCGGGGCCGTTTTTTGACATTAACAACAGACAACACGGGTCACTGACGGTGAGAGTGGGGTAATAATGGTTTGGGAACACCAACTATTAACTAGAAACCACAAATACCTTTATTACGTCGTGACACGGCGTGGTAAACACGTACAGTGACAAACCAAACTATGCATATGTCACTAACCATGACCAACAAATTTCACGGTGTGTGGTAAAGGTTGAAAACTCATCACACCAGTCACAAATGGTCACATGGGGAAACAATGGGCTGGGAACACTGGTTATCAACTAGCAAGTATGAAGAACTTCAGCAAGTACTAGCACGGTTTGGCTAGCCTGCACAGTGACCAACCAACGGATGAATACGTCACTGACTATGATGGAAGAAGTCCACTATGTGTGGTCAACATTGACAACTCATAACATGAGTCATGAATGTTCAGAGGGAGAGACAATGGTTTGGGAACAATATGCATGGACTAGAAAGGACAAATAACTTCAGTACGTAGTGGCACGGTGTGGCTACTATGCACACCAAACAACCAAACTAGGCATGTGTCACTGACCATGACCAAAGAATTTCAATATGGGTAGTCACCGTTCACCAGCCATTACACGAGTCACAAACAGTCAGAGGGGGAAACAATGGTCCGGGAATATCAGTTCTCAACTAGCAAGTACAACAACCTTCAACCAGTAGTAGCACGGCGTGGCTACCATGCACAATGACCGACCAAAGTAGGCATATGTACTGCCTTTGACCAACGAAATCCGCTGTGTATGGTCAACGTTGGCAACTCATAATATGAGTCACAAATAGCGAGAGGGGGAAACAATTGTTTGGGAACACCAGGTCTCAACTAGCAAGCACAATGACATTCCGTACGTTGTGGCACGGTGTGGATACCATGCATGATGACCAACCATATGTCATTGACCATGACCAAAGAATTTCACCATGTGTGATAAACTTTGACAACTTATAACATGAGTCACAAATGGTCAGAGTGGAAGATTATGGTTTCTGAATACTACTTATTGACTAGCAAGTACAAATACCTTCAATATGCAGTGGCACGGTGTGGCTACAATGCACAGTGACCAACCAAAGTATCCATATGACACTGACCATGACCAAATGATTTCACTTCATGTGGTCAATGCTGACAACTCACAACATGAGTCACAGATAGTCAGAGGGGACTAAGAATGGTTTGGGAACACTAGCTGTCAACAAGAAAGCACAAACACGTTTGATACGTAATGACACAGCGTGGTAACCATGTACATAGACAAACCAAAGTAGGCATATGTCACAAACCATGACCAAACCGATTTTGCAGTGTGTGGTTAACGCTGAAAACTCATAACACGAGTCACAAATGGTCAGTGGGGGAAACCATGGGTTGGGAACACTATTTATCAGCTACCAAGTAGAAAGATTTTCAACAAGTTGTGGCACGGTGTGGCTAGGGTGCACAGTTAACAATCAAAGGATGCACACATCACTGACGATGACCGAAGAAGTCCACTATGTATGATCAACATTGACAACTGACAACACAAGTCACAAATGGTCAGAGGGTGAGACAATGGTTTGGGAACCCTATACATTGATAAACAAGGAACAAGGAGAAATATCTTCAATACATAGTGGCACGGTGTGGCTACTATCCACACCAAACAACCAAACTAGGCATATATCACCGGCCATGATGAAATAATTTCAATATGGGTGGTCAACATTCACCAACCATAACACGCGTCACAAACAGTCACAGGGGGAAACAATGGTCCGGGAATATCAGTTCTCATCTATCAAGTACAACGACCTTCAATCAATAGTAGCACGGTGTGGCTACCATGCACAATGACCGACCAAAGTAGGCATATGTACTGCCTTTGACCAAAGTAATCCACTGTGTGTGGTCAACGTTGGCAACTCATAATACGACTCACTAATAGTTAGTGGGGGAAACAATTGTTTGGAAACACCAGGTATCAACTAGCAAGCACATTGACCTTCAATACGTTGTCGCACGGTGTGGATACCATGCACGATGACCAACCAAAGTAGGCATGTCTCACTGACCATGACCAAATAATTTCACCAAGTGTGGTAATCTTTGACAACTCATAACACGAGTCACAAATGGTCAGGGTGGAAGGTAAAGTTTTGTGAATACCAGCTATCAACTAGCAAGTGCAAATGCCTTCAATATGTAGTGGCAGAGCGTGGCTACCATGCACAGTTTTTAACCAAAGTATGCATATGTCACTGACCATGACCAATGAGTTTTACTTCATGTGGTCAGCGTTGACAGCCCACGACACGAGTCACGGATAGTCAGAGGAAGGTAACAATGGTTTGGGAACACTAGCTATCAAACAGAAAGCACAAAGACCTTCAATACGTAGTGACACGGCGTGGTAACCACGTACAGTGATAAACCAACTAGGCATATGTCAATAACCACGACCAAATAATTTCAACATGGGTGGTCAACGTTCACAACCCATGACATGAGTCACAAATGGTCAAATGGGGAAAACATGGTTTCAAAACACTATGTATCTTCTAGCAAGTACAGAGTTTTTTCGTGTGTTTTGGCCCGGTGTGGCTACCGTGCACAATGACCTACCCAAGTAGGCATACATGACTGCTCGTGACCAAAGAAGTTTAGTGTGTGTGGTCAACGTTCACATCTCATAATACAAGTAAAAAATGGGCAGAGGGAGAAACAATGGTTTGAGAATACTCGGTATTGACTAGCAAGTACAAAGACCTTTGATAAGTGGTGGCACGGTGTGGCTACCATGCACAATGCCCAACCGAAGTATGCTTGTGTCACTGAATATCATAAAAAGGACCTCACTGTGTGTAGTCAAGTTTCCTTCTTACGGCTCGTCAATCAGAGCAATGGTTGAGGGGTTATTCAAGCTTGAAGTTGCAAAATTTGAAATAATGTCTGAATCATTTTGTTATGATTAAACTGACCTTTTTATCATTCATACGTTTGGAAACTACCCCCTAATCTTACCACCCCTTATTTTATGCCCTTTGCCCATAGGAACCCTTACAATGTCATTTGGACATCATATGAACACCATGTGAGTTGGCTTAGTGCTTATATAGTTAGATTTTGGAGCGGTAGGTCCTGGGTTTGAATCCTCGTACGCGCAATACAGAATAGGCTCGCAACCTAGGGGGGAGGGGGGCGGACGTGTTGTGATACCTCAACTCTACCTTCGAGCCTAAGCCGTGTGGGGGTAGGGGGTGTCATAATGCAGTCGCAAATCTGTCCTCCAGGTCGTCCACCGAACATCCCTCT
>SZWC01000044.1:628341-649074 GCA_023375785.1 Penium margaritaceum | reverse complement strand
ACGATGACCAACCAAAGTAGGCATATGTCACTGACCATGACCAAATAATGTCACTAAGTGTGGTAAACTTTGAAAACTCATAACACGAGTCACTAATGGTCATGGTGGAAGAGAATGGTTTGTGAATACTAGTTATCCACTAGCAAGTACAAATACCTTCAATATGTAGTGGCACAGCGTGGCTACAATGCATAGTGACCAACCAAAGTATGCACATGTCACTGACCATGACCAACAAATTTCACTTCATGTGGTCAGCGTTGACTACTCACAACACGGGTCACTGATAGTCAGAGTGGGGAATCAATGGTTTGGGAACACTAGCTATCATCTACAAAGCACAAAGACCTTCAATACCTAGTGACACGGCGTGGTAACCATGTACAGTCACAAAGCAAACTAGGCCTACGTCACGAACCATGACCAAAGAATTTCAACGTTCACAACTCATTATACAAGTCAAAAAAGGGCAGAGGGAGAAACAATGCTTTGAGAATACTGGGTATAGACTAGCAAGTAAAAACACATTCGATAAGTGGTGGCACGGTGTGGCTACCATGCACAATGACTAACCGAAGTATGCTTGTGTCACTGAATATCATAAAACGAGTTTCAATGTGTGTACTTTCCTTCTACTCAACTTTCCTTCTTACGGGTGGTCAATCGGAGCAATGGTTGAGAGGTTATTCAAGCTCAAAGTTGTAATGTTTGAAATTCTGTCTGCGTCATTTTGTTATGATTAAACTAACTCTGTTATCATTCATACATTTGATAACGACCCTCTAATCTTACACCCCTTATTTTATGCCCTTTACCCATAGGAATCCTTATGATGTTATTTGGACATCATATGAACACCATGTGAGTTGGCTTAGTGCTTATATAGTTAGATTCTGGAGCGGTAGGTCCTGCGTTTGAATCATCGAACGCGCAATATAGAATAGGCTTGCAACAAGGGGGAGGGGGGGTGGGTGTATTGTGATACCTCAACTCTACATTCGAGCCTAAGCCGTGGGGGGTTAGGGGGGTGTCATAACGCGGTTGCAAATATGTCCTCCAGGTCGTCCACGGAACATCCCTCTAGGGGGGTGAGAGGGAGTATTCCAGTGAAGGCACCTACGCGTAACAAATCAACAAAATCTGACCCGGTGTGAAAGGGAGAAACCTTTTGCTATTTATTGACCAGCAAGTACAAAGACTTTCAACAAGTAGTGGAACGGTGTGGCTACCATGCACAATGACCAACCAGATTAGGCATGAGCCACTTACCATGACCAAAGAATTGTACTATGTGTGGTCAGCATTGACAACCCATAATGTGGGTCACAAATTGTCAGAGGAGGAAACAATGGTGTGGGAATTCTAGACATCAACTAGCAAGTACAACGACCTTCAGTTTGTAGTAGCACGGTGTGGCTACCATGCACAATGACCGACCAAAGTAGGCATATGTACTGCCTTTGACAAAAGAAATCTGTTGTGTATGGTCAACATTTTCCAACTTATAATACGAGTCACAAATAGTCAGAGGGTGAAACAATTGTTTGGGAACACCAGGTATCAACTAGCAAGCACAATGACCTTCAGTATGTTGTGGCACGGTGTGGATACCATGCACAATGACCAACCATATGTCACTGACCATGACCAAAGAATGTCACCATGTGTGGTAAACTTTGACAACTCATAACAAGAGTCACAAATGGTCAGAGTAGAAGATAACGGTTTTTGAATACTAGTTATTGACTAGCAAGTACAAATACCTTCAATATGCTGTGGCACAGTGTGGCTACAATGCACAGTGTCCAACCAAAGTATGGACATGTCACTGACCATGACCAAAGAATTTCCCTTCATGTGATAAATTTTGATAGATCAGAGCACGAGCCACAGATATTCAGAGGGGGTAACAATGGTTTGGGAACACTAGCTATCAATTACAAAGCACAGATACCTTCGATAAATATTGACACGGCGTGGTAACCATGTACAGTGACAAACCAAAGGAGGCCTATGTCACTAACCATGACCAAAGGAATTTCACAGTGTGTGGTCAACGTTGAAAATGCATCACACAAGTCACAAGTGGTTAGAGGGGGAAACAATGGGTTGGGAACACTAGTTATCAACTAGCAAGTACAAAGACCTTCAACAAGCAATGGCACGGTATGTCTAGCGTACACAGTGACCTACCAAAGGATGCATACGTCACTGACTATGATCAAATAAGTCCACTATGCGTGGTCAACATTGACAACTCATAACACGAGTCACAAATGGTCAAAGGGAGTGACAATGGTTTGGGAACCCTATGTATTGACTAGAAAGGACAAAGAACTTCAATACGTAGTGGCACGGTGTGGCTACTATGCACACCAAACAACCAAACTACGCATGTCACTGACTATGACCAGAGAATTTCAACATGGTTGGTCAACGTTCATGAACCATAACACATGTCACATATGGTCAGAAGGCGAAACAATGGTCTCACAATATCAGTTCTCAACAAGCAAGTACGGTGACCTTCAATCAGGATAAGCACTGTGTGGCTGCCATGCACAATGACCGACCAAAGTAGGCATATATACTGCCTTTGACCAAACAAATCCGCTGTGTGTGGTCCACGTTGACAACTCATAATAAGAGTCATAAATGGTTAGAGGGGGAGACAATGGTTTGGGAACACCAGATATCAACTAGCAAGCACAAGGACCTTCAATACGTTGTGGCATGGTGTGGATACCATGCACGATGACCAACCAAAGTAGGCATCTGTCAGTGACCATGACCAAATAATGTCACTAAGTATGGTAAACGTTGACAACCCATAACGCGAGTCACAAATGGTCAGGGTGGAAGATAATGGTTTGTGAATACTAGTGATCCACTAGCAAGTACAAATACCTTCAATATGTAGTGGCACAGCGTGGCTACCATGCACAGTGACCAACCAAAGTATGCATATGTTATTGACCATGACCAACGAATTTCACTTCATGTGGTCAGCGTTGACAGCTCACAACACAAGTCACTGATAGTCAGAGTGGGGTAACAATGGTTTGGGAACACCAACTATTAAATAGAAACCACAAATACCTTTATTTTGTAGTGACACGGCGTGGTAACCACGTACAGTGACAACCCAAACTAGGCATATGTCACTAACCAAGACCAACGAATTTCACGGTGTGTGGTCAGCGTTAAAAACTCATCACACGAGTCGCAAATGGTCAGAGGGGGACACAATGGGTTGGGAACACTAGTTATCAACTAGCAAGTATGAAGAACTTCAACAAGTAGTGGCATGGTGTGGCTAGCGTGCACAGTGACCAACTAAAGGATGAATACGTCATCGACTATGACGGAAGAAGTCCAATACGTGTGGTCAACATTGACAACTCATAACACGAGTCACGAATGGTCAGAGGGAGAGACAATGGTTTGGGAACCCTATGCATGGACTAGAAAGGACAAATAACTTCAATACGTAGTGGTACGGTGTGCTACTATGCACACCAAACAACCAAATTAGGCACATGTCACTGACCATGACCTAATAACTTTAGTATGGGTTGCCAACGTTCACCGACCATAACACGAGTCACGAATGGTCAGAGGGAGAGACAATGGTTTGGGAACCCTATGCATGGACTAGAAAGGACAAATAACTTCAATACGTAGTGGTACGGTGTGGCTACTATGCACACCAAACAACCAAATTAGGCACATGTCACTGACCATGACCTAATAACTTTAGTATGGGTTGCCAACGTTCACCGACCATAACACGAGTCACAAACGGTCAGAGGGGGAAACAATGGTCCAGGAATATCAGTTATCAACTAGCAAGTACAACGACCTTCAGTCAGTAGTAGCACGGTGTGGCTACCATGCACAATGAACGGCCAAAGTACTGACCAAAGAAACCCGTTGCGTATGGTCAACGTTGGCAACTCATGATACGAGTCACAAATAGTCAAAGGGGGGAACAATCGTTTGGGAACACCAGGTATCAACCAGCAAGCACAATGACCTTCAGTACGTTGTGGCACGGTTTGGATACCATGCAAGATGACCAACCATATGTCACTGACCATGACCAAAGAATGTCACCATGTGTGGTACACTTTGACAACTCATAACTCGACTCACAAACGGTCAGAGTGGAAGATAATGGTTTCAAAAAACTAGTTATCGACTAGCAAGTACAAATATCTTCCATATTTATTGGCACAGTGTGGCTACAATGCATAGTGACCAACCAAAAAATGCATATGTCACTGACCATGACCAGAGAATTTCACTTCATGTGGTCAGTGTTGACAACTCACAACACGAGTCACAGATAGTCAGAGGGGGCTAACAATGGTTTGAGAACACTAGCTGTCAACAATAAAGCACAAAGACATACAATACATAATGACACAGCATGGTAACCATGTACAGTGACAAACCAAAGTAGGCATATGTCACAAACCATGACCAAACAGATTTCACAGTGTGTGGTTCACGTTGAAAACTCATAACACGAGTCACAAATGGTCAGTGGGGGAAACCATGGGTTCGCAACACTATTTCTCAACAAGCAAGTAGAAATATTTTCAACAAGTAGTCGCACGGTGTGGCTAGCGTGCACAGTGACCAACCAAAGGATGCACACGTCACTGACTATGACCGAAGAATTCCACTATGTATGGTCAACATTGACAACTCATACCACGAGTCACAAATGGGCAAAAGGAGAGACAATGGATTGGGAACCCTATGTATCGACTACAAAGGACAAATATCTTCAATAAGTAGTGGCACGGTGTGGCTACTATGCACACCAAACAACCAAACTAGGCATATGTCACCGGCCATGAAGAAAGAATTGCAATGTGGGTGGTCAACATTCACCAACAATAACACGAGTCCCAAATGGTCAGAGGGGGTTACAATGGTCTGTGAATACCAGTTCTCAATAGTTTGGGAATTTTAGATAGCAACTAGCAAGTACACCGACCTTCACTCAGTAGTAGCACAGTGTGGCTACCATGCACAATGACCAACGAAAGTAGGCATATGTACTGCCTTTGACCAAAGAAATCTGCTGTCTGTGGTCAACGTTGACAACTCATAACAGGAGTCACAAATGGTCAAAGGGGGAGATAATGGTTTGAGAATCCTATGTATCGACTAGAAAGGACAACAAACTTCAATAAGTAGTGGCACGGTGTGGCTACAATGCACACCAAACAACCAAACAAGGCATATGTCACCAACCATGATTAAAGAATTTCAATATGGGTGGTCAACATTCACCAACCATAACACAAGTCACAAACAGTCAGAGGGGGAAACAATGGTCTCTGAATATCAGTTATCAACTAGCAAGTACATCGGCCTTCAATCACTATAAGGACGGTGTGGCTACCATGCACAATGACCGACCAAAGTAGGCATATGTACTACCTTTGACCAAAGAAATCCGCTGTGTCTGGTCAGCATTGACAACACATAATAGGAGTCACAAATGGTCAGAGGGGGAGACAATGGTTTGGCAACACCAGGTATCAACTTGCAAGCACAAAGACCTTCAATACGTTGTGGCACGGTGTGGATACCATGCACGATGACCAACCAAAGTAGGCATGTGTCACTGACCATGACCAAATATTTTCACTAAGTGTGGTATACTTTGACAACTCATAACACGAGTCACAAATGGTCATGGTGGAAGATAATGGTTTGTGAATAATAGCCATCGACTAGCAAGTACAAATACATTCAATATGTAGTGGCACAACGTGGCTACCATGCATAGGGACCAACCAAAGTATGCATATGTCACTGACCATGACCAACGAATTCAACTTCATGTGGTCAGCATTGACAGCTCACGAGACGAGTCACCACTAGTTAGAGGAGGGTAACAATGGTTTGGGAACACTAGCTATCAACTAGAAAGCATAAAGACGTTCAATACGTAGTGACACGGCGTGATAACCACGTACAGTGACAAACCAAACTAGGCCTACGTCACGAACCATGACCTAAGAATTTCAATGTTCACAACTCATAATACAAGTCAAAAAAGTGCAGATGGAGAAACAATGGTTTGAGAATACTCGGTATTGACTAGCAGGTACAAAGACCTTCGATAAGTGGTGGCACGGTGTGGCTACCATGCACAATGACTAACCGAAGTATGCTTGTGTCACTGAATATCATGAAAAGAGTTTCACTGTGTGTAGTCAGCTTTCCTTCTTACGGGTGGTCAATCGGAGCAATGATTGAGAGGTTATTCAAGCTCGAAGCTGCAATTTTTGAAAATCCGTCTGTGTCATTTTGTTATGATTAAACTAGATTTGCTATAATTCATACTTTTGAAAACTACCCTCTAATCTTACGCCCCTTATCTTATGCCCTTTACCCATAGGAACCCTTATAATGTCATTTTGAAATCATATGAACACCATGCGAGTTGGCTTAGTGCTTATATAGTTAGATTCTGGAGTGGTCGGTCCTGTGTTTGAATCCTCGTACGCGCAATATAGAATAGGCTTGCGACCTAGGGGGAGGGAGGCGTGTTGTGATACCTCAACTCTACCTTCGAGCATAAGCCGTGGGGGGGTAGGGGGGGGGGGGGTTGTCATAATGCGGTCGCAAATCTGTCCTCTAGGTCGTCCACGGAACATCCCTCTAGGGGGGTGGGAGGTTTTTCGTATGTGTGTGGTCAACGTTGACAACTCATAACAGTGGACTTCTTCGGACATAGTCAGTGACGTATGCATCCTTTGGTTGGTCACTGTGTACGCTAGCCANTGGGGGGGGGGGGGGGGGGGGGGGGGGGGGGGTTGTCATAATGCGGTCGCAAATCTGTCCTCTAGGTCGTCCACGGAACATCCCTCTAGGGGGGTGGGAGGTTTTTCGTATGTGTGTGGTCAACGTTGACAACTCATAACAGTGGACTTCTTCGGACATAGTCAGTGACGTATGCATCCTTTGGTTGGTCACTGTGTACGCTAGCCATACCGTGCCACTGCTTGTTGAAGGTCTTTGTACTTGCTGGTTGGTAACTAGTGTTCCCAACCCATTGTTTCCCCATCTGAAAATTTGTGACTCGTGTTATGCGTTTTCAATGTTGACCACACACTGTGAAACTCTTTTGGTCATGGTTAGTGACATATGCCTACTTTGGTTTATCACTGTACATGGTCACCACGCCCTGTCATTTCGTGTCGAAGGTCTCTGTGCTTTATTGTTGACAGCTAGTGTTGTCAAACCATTGTTAGCCCCATCTGACTATCTGTGACTCGTGTTGTGAGTTGTGAACAATGACCACATGAAGTGAACTTCTTTGGTCATGTCCAGTGACATATGCATACTTTGGTTGGTCACTGTGCATTGTAGCCACACAGTGCCAATGCATATTGAAGGTATTTGTACTTGCTAGTCAATAACTAGTATTTTGAAACCATTATCTTCCATTCTGACCATTTGTGACTCGTGTTATGAGTTTTCAAAGTTTACCACACATGGTGACATTCGTTGGTCATGGTCAGTGACATATGGTTGGTCATCGTGCATGGTATCCGCACCGTGCCACAACGTACTGAAGGTCATTGTGCTCACTAGCTGATACCTGGTGTTCCCAAACAATTGTTCCCCCCTTTGACGTTTTGTGAATCGTATTATGAGTTGCCAATGTTGACCATACACAACGGATTTCTTTGGTCAAAGGCAGTACATATGCCTATTTTGGTCGGTCATTGTGCATGGTAGCCACACCGTGCTATTACTGACTGAAGGTCGTTGAACTTGCTAGTTGAGAACTGATATTCCTGGACCATTGTTTCCCCCCCTGACCGTTTGTGACTCGTGTTATGGTCGGGGAACGTTGACCACCCATATTGAAATTCTTTGGTCATGGTCAGTGACATATGCCTAGTTTGGTTGTTTGGTGTGCATAGTAGCCACACCGTGCCACTACGTATTGAAATTATTTGTCCTTTCCAGTCCATGCGTAGGGTTTCTAAACCATTGTCTTTCCCTCTAACCATTTGTAACTTGTGTTATGAGTTGTCAATGTTGACCACACATAGTGGACTTCTTCCGTCAAAGTCAATGACGTATTCATCATTTGGTTGGTCACTGTGCACTCTAGTTAATAGTTGGTGTTCCCCAGCCATTGTTACCCCACTCTGACTATCAGTGACTCGTGTTGTGAGTTGTCAACGCTGACCACATGAAGTGAAATTCGGTGGTCATGGTCAGTGACATATGCATACTTTGGTTGGTCACTGTGCATAGTAGCCACGCTGTGCCACAACATATTGAAGGTATTTGTACTTGCTAGTGCATAACTAGTATTCACAAACCATTATCTTCCACCCTGACCATTTGTGACACGTGTTATGAGTTGTAAACGTTTACCACACTTAGTGACATCATTTGGTCATGGTCGGTGACATATGCCTACTTTGGTTGCTCATCGTGCATGGTATCCACACCGTGCCACAACTTATTGAAGGTCCTTATGCGTTCTAGTTGATATCTGGTGTTCCCAAACCATGTCTCCCCATCTGACCATTTGTGACTCCTATTATGAGTTGTCAACGTTGATCACACACAGCCGATTTCTTTGGTCAAAGGCAGTACATATGCCTACTTTGGTTGGTCATTGTGAATGGTATCCACACCGTGCTTATCCTGATTGAAGGTCACTGTACTTGCTAGTTGAGAACTGATATTCCCAGACCATTGTTTCCCCATCTGACTGTTTGTGACATGTGTTATGGTTGGTGAACTTTGACCACCAATGTGGAAATTCTCTGGACATGGTCAGTGACATGCCTAGTTTGGTTGTTTGGTGTGCATAGTTGCCACACCGTGCCACTATGTATTGAACTTCTTTTTCCTTTCTAGTCAATACATAGGGCTCCCAAACCATTGATACTCCCTCTCACAATTTGTGACTTGTGTTATGAGTTGTCAATGTGGACCACACATAGTGGACTTCTTCGTTCATAGTCAGTGATGTATGCACTCTTTGGTTGGTCACTGTGTATGCTTGCCATATCGTGCCACAGCTTATTGAAGGTCTTTGTACTTGCTAGTTGATAACTAGTGTTCCCAACCCATGTTTTCCACCTATAACGACTTGTGATTCGTGTTATGTGTTTTCAACGTTGACCACACACTGTGAAATTCTTTTGGTCATGGTTAGTGACATATGCCTCCTTTGGTTTGTCACTGTACATGGTTACCACGCCGTGTTACTACGTATGGAAGGTCATTGTGCTTTGTAATTGATAGCTAGTCTTCCCAAACAATTGTTACTCCCTCCAAATATCTGTGACTCGTGTTGTGCGTTGTCAATATTTACCACATGAAGTGAAATACATTGGTCATCGTCAGTGACATGTGCATACTTTGATTGGACACTGTGCATTGTAGCCACACTGTGCCACTGCATATTGAAGGTATTTGTACTTGCTAGTCAATAACTAGTATTTAGAAACCGTTATCTTCTACTCTGCCCATTCTTGACTCTTGTTATGAGTTGTCAAAGTTTACCCCACATGGTGACATTCTTTGGTCATGGTCAGTGACATATGGTTGGTCATTGTGCATGGTATCCACACCGTGCCACAACGTACTGAAGGTCATTGTGCTTGCTAGTTGATACCTGGTGTTCCCAGACAATTGTTTCCCCCTCTGACTATCTGTGACTCGTATTATGAGTTGGAAACGTTGACCATACACTGCGGATTTCTTTGGTCAAAGGCAGTACATATGCCTACTTTGGTCGGTCATTGTGCATGGTAGCCACAACGTTCTACTAGTGAGTGAAGGTCGTTGTACTTGCTAGTTGAGAGCTGATATTCACAGACCATTGTTTCCCCCTGTGACCGTTTGTGACTCGTGTTATGGTTGGTGAATGTTGACCACCCATATTTAAATTCTTTCACCATGGCCGGTGACATATGCCTAGTTTGGTTGTTTGATGTGCATAGTAGCCACACCGTGCCACTACGTATTGAAGATATTTGTCCTTTCTAGTCGATACACATGGTTCCCAAACCATTCTCTCTCCCTCTGCCAATTTGTGACTCGTGGTATGAGTTGTCAATGTTGATCATACATAGTGGACTTCTTCGGTCATAGTCAGTGACGTGGGTATCCTTTGGTTGGTCACTGTGCATGCTAGCCACACCGTGCCACTGCTTGTTGAAAGTCTTTCTACTTGCTAGTTGATTAACAGTGTTCCCAACCCATGGTTTCCCCCACTGACCATTTGTGACTTGTGTTATGAGTTTTCAACATTAACCACACACTGTGAAATCCGTTTGGTCATGGTTTGTGACATATGCCTACTTTGGTTTGTCACTATACATGGTTACCACGCCGTATCATTACGTATCGAAGGGCCTTGTGCTTTCTTGTTGACAGCTAGTGTTCTCAAACCATTGATAGCCCCCTCTGACTATCTGTGACTCGTGTTGTGAGTTGTCAACACTGACCACTGCACACAGAAGGTGTTTATACTTGCTAGTTGATAATTTGTATTTGGAAACCATTATCTTCCACTCTGACCATTTGTGACTCGTATTATGAGTTGTCAAAGTTTACCACACATGGTGACATCGTTGGTCATGGTCAGTGACATATGGTTGGACATCGTGAATGGTATCCACACCGTGCCACAACATACCGAATCTCATTGTGCTTGCTAGTTGATACCTGGTGTTCCCAAACAATTGTTCCCCCCTTTGACTGTTTGTGACTGGTATTATGAGTTGCCAACATTGACCATACACAACGGATTTCTTTGGTGAAAGGCAGTACATACGCCTACTTTGGTCGGTCATTGTGCATGGTAGCCACACCGTGCTACTACTGACTGAAGGTCATTGTACTTGCTAGTTGGGAACTGATATTCTTGGACCATTGTTTCCCCCTCTGATTGTTTGTGACTCGTGTTATGGTCGGCGAACGTTGACCACCCATATTGAAATTCTTCGGTCATGGTGAGTGACATATGCCTAGTCTGGTTGTTTGGTGTGCATAGTAGCCACACCGTGCCACTACGTATTGACGTTATTTGTCCTTTCTAGTCCATGCATAGGGTTCCCAGCCCATTGTCTCTCCCTCTGACCATTTGTGACTCGTGTTATGAGTTGTCAATGTTGACCACACGTAGTGGACTTCGTCCGTTATAGTCAGTGAAGTATTCATCCTTTGGTTGGTCACTGTACAAACTAGGCACACCGTGCCACTACTTAATGAAAGTTCTTCATACTTGCTAGTTGATAACTAGTGTTCCCAACCTATTATCCCCCTCTGCCCATTTGCGACTCGTGTGATGAGTTTTCAACGTTGACCACACACCGTGAAATTTGTTGGTCATGGTTAGTGACATATGCCTAGTTTGGTTTGTCACAGTATGTGGTTACCACGCCGTGTCACTACGTAATAAATGTATTTGTGGTTTCTAGTGAAACTTTGGTGTTCCCAACCCATTGTTACCCCACTGTGACTCTCAATGACTCGTGTTGTGAGTTGTCAACGCTGACCACATGAAGTGAAATTCGCTGGTCATGGTCAGTGACATATGCATACTTTGGTTGGTCACTGTGCATGGTAGCCACGCTGTGCCACTACATATTGAAGGTATTTGTACTTGCTAGTGGATAGCTAGTATTCACAAACCATTATCTTCCACCCTGACCATTTGTGACTCATGTTATGAGTTGTCAAAGTTTACCGCACTTAGTGACATTATTTGGTCATGGTCAGTGACATATGCCTACTTTGGTTGGTCATCGTGCATGGTATCCACACCATGCCACAACTTATTGAATGTCCTTTCCTTGCTAGTTGATATCCGGTGTTCCCAAACCACTGTCTCCCCCTCTGACCATTTGTGACTCCTATCATGAGTTGTCAACGTTGACCACACATAGCGGATTTCTTTGGTCAAAGGCAGTACACATGCCTAATTTGGTCGGTCATTGTGCATGGTAGCCACACCGTGCTTATCCTGATTGAAGATTACTGTACTTGCTAGTTGATAACTGATATTCCCAGACCATTGTTTCCCCTTCTGACCGTTTGTGACACGTGCTATGGTTGGTGAACGTTGACCACCCATGTTGAAACTCTCTGGTCATGGTCAGTGACATGCGTAGTTTGGTTGTTTGGTGTGCATAGGAGCCATACCGTGCCACTACGTACTGAACTTCTTTGTCCTTTCTAGTCAATACATAGGGTTCTCAAACCATTGTCTCCCCCTCTGACCATTTGTCACTCGTGTTATGAGTTGTCAATGTTGACCACACATAGTGGACTTCTTCAGTCATAGTCAGTGACGTATGCATCCTTTGGTTGGTCACTGTGTACGCTAGCCATACCGTGCCACTGCTTGTTGAAGGTGTTTGTACTTGCTGGATGATGACTAGTGTTCCGAACCAATTGTTTCCCCCCTCTGACAACTTGTGACTCGTGTTATGCGTTTTCAGCGTTGACTACACACTGTGAAACTCCTTTTGTCATGGTTAGAGACATATGCCTACTTTGGTTTGTCACTGTACATGGTTACCACGCAGTGTCACTACGTATCGAAGATCTCTGTGCTTTTGAGCTGATAGGTAGTGTTCCCAAACCATTGTTACCCCCTCTGAATATCTGTGACTCGTGTTGTGAGTTGTCAACATTGACCACATGAAGTGAACTTATTTGGACATGGTCAGTGACATATGCATACTTTGGTTGGTCACTGTGCATTGTAGCCACGTTGTGCCACTGCATATTAAAGGTTTTTGTACTTGCTAGTCGATAACTAGTGTTTAGAAACCATTATCTTCTACTGAGACCATTTGTGACTCATGTTATGAGTTGTCAAAGTTTACCACACATGGTGACTTTCTTTGACCATGGTCAGTGACATATGGTTGGTCATTGTGCATGGTATTCATACCGTGCCACAACGTACTGAAGGTCATTGTGCTTGCTTGTTGATACCTGGTGTTCCCAAACAATTATTTGCCCTCTGACATTTGTGACTCGTATTATGAGTTGCCAACGTTGACCATACAGAGCGGATTTTATTGGTGAAAGGCAGTACATATACCTACTTTTGTTGGCCATTGTGCATGGTAGCCACACCGTGCTACTACTGAGTGAAGGTTGTTGTACTTGCTAGTTGGTATCTAGTACTCTCAAACCATTGTTTCCTCCACGGACCGTTTGTGACCCGTATCATGGGTTGTCAACGTTGTCCACACATAGTAAAATCATTTGGTCATGGTAAGTGGCCCATTTCTAATCTGATCGGTCATTGTGCATGGTAGCCACACCATTCCACTACCTGTTGAAAGTCTTTGTACTTGCTAGTCAATAAATAGCAAAAGGTTTCTCCCTTTGACACCAGGTCGGTTTTTGTTGATTTGTTATGCGTAGGTGCCCTCACTGGAATACTCCCTCCCACCCCCCTAGAGGGATGTTCTGTGGAGGACCTGGAGGACAGATTTGCGACCGCATTATGACACCCACCTATACCCCCCTGACCCAAGGCTTAGGCTCGATGGGAGAGTTGAGGTATCACAACACGCCCCCCCCCCCCTTCCCAGGTCACGAGCCTATTCTATATTGCGCGTACCCGGATTCAAACCCAGGACCTACCGCTCCAGAACCTAACTCTATAAGCACTAAGCCACCTCACATGGCGTTCACATGATGTCCAAATGATTTGCTGAGGGTTCCTATGGGTAAAGGGCATATAATAAGGGGGTGTAAGATTAGAGGGTAATTTTCAAAAGTATGCATGATTACAAAGTTAGTTTAGTCATAAAGAAATGACGCAGATGGAATTTCAAATATTGCAAATTTGAGCTTGAATAACCTCTCAATAATTGCTCCGATTGACCATCCGTAAGGATGAAAGTTGACTACACACTGTGAACCTCTTTTATGATATTCAGTGACACAAGCATACTTTGGTTGGTCATTGTGCATGGTAGCCACACCGTGCCAGCACTTATCGAAGGTCTTTGTACTTGCTAGTCAATACCGTGTATTCCCAAACAATTCTTTCTCCCTCTGTCCATTTTGTTTCCAGTATTATGAGTTGTGAAAGTCCACACACACTAAACGTCTTTGGTCATGAGCATTGATGTATGCCTACTTGGATAGGTCATTGTGCACGGTAGCCACACCGGGCCAATACGTACAAAAAATCTTTATACCTGCTAGAAGATACATAGTGTTTTGAAACCATGTCCCCCCCCCCCCCTGACCATTTTTGACTCATGTTATGGGTTGTGAACGTTGACCACCCATATTGAAATTATTTGGTCATGGTTAGTGACATATACCTAGTTTGGTTTGTCACTGTACGTGGTTACCACGCCGTGTCACTGCGTATTGAAGGTCTTTGTGCTTTCTAGTTTATAGCTATTGTTCCCAAACCATTCTTACCCTCCTCTGACAATCGTTCACTCGTGGCGTGAGTTGTCAACGCTGACCACATGAAGTGAAATTTGTTGGTCATGGTCAGTGACATATGCATACTTTGGTTTGTCACTATGCATGGTAGCCACGGTGTTCCACTACATATTGAGTGTATTTGAACTTGCTAGTCGATAACTGGTATTCACAAACCATTATCTTCCGCCATGATAATTTGTGACTCTTGTTATGAGTTGCCAAAGTTTACCACACTTAGTGAAAACATTTGGTCATGGTCAGTGACACATGCCTACTTTGGTTGGTCGTCGTGCATGGTATCCACACCGTGCCACAACGTATTGAAGTTCTTTGTCCTTCTAGTTGATATATAGGGCGCCCAAACCATCTGACCATTTGTGACTCGTGTTGAGAGTTGTTAATGTTGACCACACATAGTGGACTTCTTCGGTCATAGTCAGTGATGTATGCATCCTTTGGTTGGTCGACGTGTACGCTAGCCATACCGTGCCACCGCTTGTTGAAGGTCTTTGTACTTGCTGGTTGATAACTAGTGTTCTCAACCCATTGTTTCCCCCTCTGAAAATTTGTGACTCGTGTTATGCGTTGTCAACGTTGACCACACACTGTGAAACTCTTTTGGTCATGGTTAGTCACATATGCCTACGTTGGTTTGCCACTGTACATGGTTACCACGCCGTGTCATTATGTATCGAAGGTCTTTGTGTTTTATTGTTGACAGCTAGTGTTCTCAAACCAATGTTAGCCCCCTCTGACTATCTGTGACTTGTGTTGTGAGTTGTCAACATTGACGACATGAAGTGAAATTATTTGGTCATGGTTAGTGACATATGCATACTTTTGTTGGTCATTGTGCACTGTAGCCACACAGAGTCACTGCATATTGAAGGTATTTGTACTTGCTAATCGATACCTAGTATTTAGAAACCATTATCTTCCACCCTGACCATTTGTGAATCATGTTATGAGTTGTCAAAGTTTACCACACATGGTGACATTCTTTGGTCATGGTCAGTGACATATGGTTGGTCATCGTGCATGGTATCCACACCGTGCCACAACATACCGAATGTCATTGTGCTTGCTAGTTGATACCTGGTGTTCCCAAACAATTGTTCCCCCCTTTGACTGTTTGTGACTGGTATTATGAGTTGCCAACATTGACCATACACAACGGATTTCTTTGGTGAAAGGCAGTACATAGGCCAACTTGGGTCGGTCATTGTGCATGGTAGTCACACCGTGCTACTACTGACTGAAGGTCGTTGAACTTGCTAGTTGAGAACTGATATTCCCAGACCACTGTTTCCCCTTCTGACCATTTTTGACTCCTGTTATGGTCGGTGAACGTTGATCACCCAATATGAAATTCTTTATTCATGGTCAGTGACATATGCCTAGTCTGGTTGTTTGATGTGCATAGTAGCCATACTGTGCCACTACGTATTGAAGTTATTTGTCCTTTATAGTCCATGCATAGGGCTCCTAAATTATTGTCTCTCCCTCTGACCATTTATGACTCATGTTATGAGTTGTCAATGTTGACCACACGTAGTGGATTTCTTTCGTCATAGTCAGTGACGTATTCATCTTTTGGCTGGTCACTATGCACGCTAGCCACACGGTGTCACTACTTGTTGAAGTTCTCCATACTTGCTAGTTGATAACTAGTGTTCCCAACCCATTGTTTCCCCCTCTAGCCAGTTGTGACTCGTGTGATGAGTTTTAAACGTTGACCACACACCGTGAAATTTGTTGGTCATGGTTACTGACATATGCCTAGTTTGGTTTGTCACTGTACGTGGTTCTTACGCCGTGTTACTGCGTAATAAAGGTATTTGTGCTTTCTAGTTAATAGTTGGTGTTCCCAAACCATTGTTACCCCACTCTGACTATCAGTGACTCGTGTTGTGAGCTGTCAACGCTGACCACATGAAGTAAAAATCTTTGGTCATGGTCAGTGACATATGCATACTCTGGTTGGTCACTGTGCATGGTAGCCACGCTGTGCCACTACATATTGAAGGTGTTTTTACTTGCTAGTGGATAACTAGAAGTCACAAACCATTATCTTTCACCCTGACCATTTGTGACTCGTGTTATGAGTTGTCAAAGTTTACCACATTTAGTGACATTATTTGGTCATGGTCAGTGACATATGCCCACTTTGGTTGGTCATCGTGCATGGTATCCACACCGTGCCACAACTTATAAAAGGTCCTTGTGCTTGCTAGTTGATATCTGGAGCTCCAAAACCATTGTCTCCCCTTCTGACCGTTTGTGACTCATGTTATGAGTTGTCAACGTTGACCACAGACAGCGGATTTCTTTTGTCAAAGGCAGTACATATGCCTACTTTGGTCTGTCATTGTGGATGGTAGCCACATCGTGCTGATACTGATTGAAGGTCACTGTACTTGCTAGTTGAGAACTGATATTCCCAGACCATTGTTTTCCCTTCTGACCTTTTGAGACATGTGTTACGGTTGGTGAACGTTGACCACCCATATTAAAATTCTCTGGTCATGGTCAGTGACATGCCTAGTTTGGTTGTTTGGTGTGCATAGTAGCCACACCGTGCCACAATGTATTGAATATATTTGTCCTTTCTTGTCAACACATAGGGTTCCCAACCCATTGTCTCTCCCTCTGACCATCTGTGACTCGTGGTATGAGTTGTCAATGTTGACCATACATAGTGGACTTCTTTGGTCATAGTCAGTGACGTGTACATCCTTTGGCTGGTCATTGTGCACGCTAGCCACGCCGTGCCACTACTTGTTGAACATATTTCTACTTGCTAGTTCATAAATAGTGTTCCCAATCCATGGTTTCCCCCACTGACCTTTTGTGACTCGTGTTATGAGTTTTCAACGTTAACCACACACTGTGAAATCCGTTTGGTCATGGTTTGTGACATATTCCTACTTTGGTTTGTCACTGTACATGGTTACCACGCCGTGTCATTACGTATCAAAGGTCTTTGTGCTTCCTTGTTGACAGCAAGTGTTTTGAAACCATTGTTAGCCCCCTCTGACTATCTGTGACTTCTGTTGTGAGCTGTCAATATTGACCACATGAAGTGAAATTCTCAAGTCATTGTCAGTGACATATGCGTACTTTGGTTGGTCACTGTGCATTGTGGCCACATTGTGCCAATGCACATTGACAGTATTTGTACTTGCTAGGCGATAACTAGTATTTTGAAACCATTATCTTCCACTCTGACCATTTGAGATTCGTGTTATGAGTCTTCAAAGTTTGCCGCACATGGTGACATTTTCTGGTCATGGTCAGTGACATATGGTTGGTCATCGTGCATGGTATCCACACCGTGCCACAACGTACTGAAGGTCATTGTACTTGCTAGTTGATACCTGGTGTTCCCAACTAATTGTTCCCCCCTTTGACTATTTGTGACTGGTATAATGAGTTGCCAACGTTGACCATACAAAACGGATTTCTTTGGTCAAAGGCAGTACATATGCCTACTTTGGTCGGTCATTGTGCATAATATCCACACCGTGCAACTACTGACTGAAGGTCCTTGTACTCGCTAGTTGGGAAGTGATATTCTTGAACCATTGTTCCCCCCTTTGACCATTTGTGACTCGTGTTATGGTCGGCGAACGTTGACCACCCATATTGAAATTCTTTGGTCATGGTCAGTGACATATGCCTAGCTTGGTTGTTTGCTGTGCATAGTAGCCACACCGTGCCACTACGTATTGACGTTATTTGTCCTTTCTATTCCATGCATAGGGTTCCCAATCCATTGTCTCTCCCTCTGACCATTCGTGACTCGTGTTATGAGTTGTCAATGTTGACCACACGTAGTGGACTTCATCTGTCATAGTCAGTGACGTATTCATCCTTTGGTTGGTCACCGTGCACGCTAGCCACACCGTGCCACTACTTGTTGAAGTTCTTCATACTTGCTAGTTGATGACTAGTGTTCCCAACCCATTGTTCCCCCCTCTGCAAATTTGCGACTCGTGTGATGAATTTTCAACGTTGACCACACACCGTGAAATTTTGTTGGTCATGGTTAGTGACATATGCCTAGTTTGGTTTGTCACTGTATGTGGTTACCACGCCGTGTCACTATGTAACAAAGGTATTTGTGGTTTCTAGTTAATAGTTGGTGTTCCCAAACCATTGTTACCCCACTCTGACTATCAGTGACTGGTGTTGTGAGTTGTCAACGCTGACCACATGAAGTGACATTCGCTGGTCATGGTCAATGACATATGCATACTTTGGTTGGTCATTGTGCATGGTAGCCACGCTGTACCACTACATATTGAAGATATTTGTACTTGCTAGTGGATAACTGGTATTCGCAAACCATTATCTTCCACCCTGACCATTTGTGACGCATGTTATGAGTTGTCAAAGTTTACCACACTTCGTGACATTATTTGGTCATGGTCAGTGACATATGCCTACTTTGGTTAGTCATCGTGCATGGTATCCACACCGTGCTACAACGTATTGAATGTCCATGTGCTTGCTAGTTGATATCTGGTGTTCCCAAACCATTCTCTCCCCCTCTGACCATTTGTGACTCCTTTTGTGAGTTGTCAACGTTGACCACACATAGCGTTTTTCTTTGGTCAAAGGCAGTACATATGCCTACTTTGGTCGGTCGATGTGCATGGTAGCCACACCGTGCTTATCTTGATTGAAGGTCACTGTACTTGGTAGTTGAGAACAGATATCCTGGACCATTGTTTCCCCTTTCTGACCGTTTGTGACACGTGTTATGGCTCGTGAACGTTGACCACCCATATTGAAATTCTCTGGTCATGGTCAGTGACATGCCTAGTTTGGTTGTTTGGTGTGCATAGTAGCCATACCGTGCCACTACGTATTGAACTTCTTTGTCCTTTCTGGTCAATACATAGGGTTCTCAAACCATTGTCACTCGCTCTCACCATTTGTGACTCGTGTTATGAGTTGTCAATGTTGACCACACATAGTGGAATTCTTCGTTCATAGTCAGTGACGTATGCATCCTTTGGTTGGTCACTGTGTATGCTAGCCATACCGTGCAACTGTTTGTTGAAGGTCTTTGTACTTGCTAGTTGATAACTAGTGTTCCCAACCCATTGTTTCCCCCTCTGATTACTTGTGACTCATGTTATGCATTTTCAACGTTGACCACACACTGTGAAATTATTTTGGTCATGGTTAGTGACATATGCCTACTTTGGTTTGTCACTGTACATGGTTACCATGCCGTGTCACTACATATCGAAGGTCTCTGTGCTTTGTAATTGATGGTTAGTGTTCCCAAACCATTGTTACCCCCTCCAAATATCCGTGGCTCGTGTTGTGAGTTGTCAACATTTACCACATGAAGTGAACTTCTTTGGTCACCGTCAGTGACTTGTGCATACTTTGGTTGGACACTGTGCATTGTAGCCACACTGTGCCACTGCATATTGAAGGTTTTAGTACTTGCTAGTCGATAACAAGTATTTAGAAACCGTTATCTTCTACACTGATCATTTGGGACTCGTGTTATGAGTTGTCAACGTTTACCACACATGGTGACATTCTTTGGTCATGGTCAGTGACATATGGTTGGTCATTGTGCATGGTATCCACGCCGTGCCACAATGTACTGAAGGTCATTGTTCTTCCTATTTGATACCTGGTGTTCCCAAACAATTGTTTCCCCCTCGGACTATCTGTGACTCCTATTGTGAGTTGGAAACGTTGACCATACACAGAGGATTTCTGGTCAAAGGTAGTACGTATGCCTACTCTGGTCGGTCATTGTGCATGGTAGCCACACCGTGCTACTACTGGCTGAAGGTCGTTGTACTTGCTAGTTGGTGTCTAGTATTCCCAAACCATTGTTTCCTCCTCCGACAGTTTGTGACCCATATTATGGGTTGTCAACGTTGACCACACATAGTAAAATTATTTGGTCATGGGAAGTGGCCCATGCCTAACCTGGTTGGTCATAGTGCATGAAAGCCACACCGTTCCACTACTTGATGAAAGCCTTTGTACTTTCCAGTCGATGAATAGCAAAAGGTTTCTCCCTTTGACACCAGGACGGTTTTTGTTGAGTTGTTACGCGTAGGTGGCTTCACTGGAATACTCCCTCCCACCCCCCTAGAGGGATGTTCCGTGGACGACCTGGAGGACAGATTTGCGACCGGATTATGACACCCCCCTCCCCCCTACCCCACCCCACGGCTTAGGCTCGAACGTAGAGTTGACGTATCACAAAACGGCCGCCCC
>SZWC01000044.1:592107-606785 GCA_023375785.1 Penium margaritaceum | reverse complement strand
ACACGGCCGCCCCCCCCCCCCCCTCCCCGGGTCGCAAGCCTATACTATATTGCGCGTACGAGGATTGAAACCCAGGACCTACCGCTCCAGAATCTAACTCTATAAGCACTAAGCCAACTCACATGGTGCTCATATGATGTCCAAATGACATTATAAGGGTTCCTATGGGTAAAGGGAATAAAATAAAGGGGGTTTAAGATTAGAGGGTAGTTTTCAAAAGTATGAATGATAACAAAGTTAGTTTAATCATAAAAAAATGACGCAGACAGAATTTCAAAGATTGCAAATTCGAGCTTGAATAACCTCTCAACAATTGCTCCGATTGACCAGTTGTAAGAATGAATGTTGACTACACGCAGTGAAACTCTTTCATGATATTCAGTGACACAAGCATACTTTGGTTGGTCATTGTGCATGGTAGCCACACTGTGCCACCACTTATCCAAGGTCTTTGTACTTGCTAGTCAATACCGAGTATTCCCAAACCATTGTTTCTCCATCTGCCCATTTTTTGACCTGTATTATGAGCTGTGAACGTTGACCTCACACACTAAACTTCTTTGGTCATGAGCAGTGATGTATGCCTACTTGGGTAGGTCATTGTGCACGGTAGCTACGCTGGGCCAATACGTACGAAAAGTTTTTATACTTGCTAGAAGATACATAGTGTTTTGAAATCATGTTTTCCCCCTCTAACCATTTGTGACTCATGTTATGGGTTGTGAACGTTGACCACTCACATTGAAATTCTTTGGTCATGGTTAGTGACATATGCCTAGTTTGGTTTGTCACTGTACGTGGTTACCACGCCGTGTCACTACGCATTGAAGGTCTTTGTGCTTTCTAGTTGATAGCCAGTGTTCCCAAACCATTGTTACCCTCCTCTGACTATCAGTGACTTGTGTTGTGAGTTTTCAATGTTGACCACATGAAGCAATATTCGTTGGTCATGGTAAGTGACATATGCATACTCTGATTGGTCACTGTGCATGGTAGCCGCGCTGTGCAACTGCATATTGAAGGTGTTTGTACTTCCTAGTGGATAACTAGTATTCAGAAACCATTATCTTCCACCCTGACCATTTGTGACTCGTGTTATGAGTTGTCAAAGTTTACCACACTTAGTGAAATTAGATGGTCATGGTCAGTGACATATGCCTACTTTGGTTGGTCATCGTGCATCGTATCCACACCGTGCCACAACTTTTTGAAGGTCCTTGTGCTTGCTAGTTGATATCTAGTGCTTCCAAACCATTGTCTCCCCCTCTTACCATTTGTGACTCCTATTATGAGTTGTCAACGTTGACCACACACAATAGATGTTTTTGGTCAGAAGCAGTACATATGCCTACTTTGGTCAGTCATTGTGCATGGTAGCCACACCGTGCTTATACTGATTGAAGGTCATTGTAGTTGCTAGTTGAGAACTGATATTCCCACACCATTGTTTCCTCTTCTGACCGTTTGTGACATGTGTTATGGTTGGTGAACGTTGACCACCCATATTGAAATTCTCTGGTCATGGTCAGTGACATGCCTAGTTTGGTTGTTTGGTGTGCACAGTAGCCACACCGTGCCACTATGTGTTGAAGTTCTTTGTCCTTTCTAGTCCATACATAGGGTTCCCAAACCATTGTCTCTCCCTCTGACGATTTGTGACTCGTGGTATGAGTTGTCAATGTTGACCATACATAGTGGACTTCTTCGGTCATAATCAGTGGTGTGTGCATCCTTTGGTTGGTCACTGTGCATGCTAGCCACACCGTGCCACAACCTGTTGAAAATCGTTCTACTTGCTAGTTGATAAATAGTGTTCCCAACCCATGGTTTCCCCCACTGGCCATTTGTGACTCGTGTTATGAGTTTTCAACGTTAACCACACACTGTGAAATCCGTTTGGTCATGGTTTGTGACATACGCCTACATTGGTTTGTCACTGTACATGGTTACCATGCCGTGTCATTACGCATCAAAGGTCTTTGTGCTTTCTTATTGACAGCCAGTGTTCTCGACCCATTGTTAGCCCCCTCTGACTATCTGTGACTCCTGTTGTGAGTTGTCAACATTGACCACATGAAGTGAAATTCTTTGGTCATGGTCAGGGACATATGCATAGTTTGGTTGGTCACAGTGCATTGTAGCCATGCTGTGCCACTACATACAAAAGGTACTGGTACTTGCTAGTTGATAACTATTATTTAGAAACCATACTCTTCCACTCTGACCATTTTTTACTCGTGTTATGAGTTGTCAAAGCTTACCACACATGGTGACATTCATTGGTCATGGTCAGTGACATATGGTTGGTCAGCGTGCATGGTATCCACACCGTGCCACAATGTACGGAATGTCATTGTGCTTGGTAGTTTATACCCGGTGTTCCCAAACAATTGTTTCCCTCTCTAACTATTTGTGACTCATATTATGAGTTGCCAACGTTGACCATACCCAGCGGATTTCTTTGGTCAAAGGCACTACATATGCCTACTTTGCTCGGTCATTGTGCATGGTAGGCACACCGTGCTACTATTGATTGAAGGTCGTTGTACTTGCTACTTGAGAACTGATATTCCCGGACCATTGGTTCCCCCTCTGACCATTCGTGTTATGGATGATGAACGTTGACCACCCATATTGAAATTCTTTGGTCATGGTCAGTGACATATGCCTAGTTTGGTTGTTTGGTGTGCATAGTAGCCAAACCGTGCCACTACGTATTAAAGTTATTTGTCCTTTCTATTCCATGCATATGCTCCCCAAACCATTGCCTCTCCCTGTGACCATTCGTGACTCGTGTTGTGAGTTGTAAATGTTGACCACACATAGTGGACTTCTTCCGTCATATTCAGTGACGTATTCATCCATTGGTTGGTCACTTCACGCTAGCCAGACCGTGCCACTACTTGCTGAAGTTCTTCATACTTGCTAGTTGATAACTAGTGTTCCCATCCCATTGTTTCCCCATATGACCATTTGTGACTCATGTGATGAGTTTTCAACGTTGACCACACACCGTGAAATTCGTTCGTCATCGTTAGTGACATATGCCTAGTTTGGTTTGCCACTCTACATGGTTACCATGCCATGTCACTACGTAATGAATGTATTTGTGGTTTCTAGTTAATAGTTGGTGTTCCCAAACCATTGTTACGCCACTCTGACTATCAGTGACCAGTGTTCTGAGTTGTCAACGCTGACCACATGAAGTGAAATTCGTTGGTCATGGTCAGTGACATATGCATTCTTTGGTTGGTCACTGTGCATAATCGCCACGCTGTGCCACTACACATTGAAGGAATTTGTACTTGCTAGTGGATAAGTAGTATTCACAAACCATTATATTCCACCCTGACCGTTTGTGACTCATGTTATGAGTTGTCAAAGTTTACCACACTTAGTGAAATTATTTGAACATGGTCAGTGACATATGCCTACTTTGGTTGGTCATCGTGCATGGTATCCACACCGTGCCACAACTTATTGAAGGTCCTTATGCTTCCTAGTTGATACCTGGTGTTCCCAAACCATTGTCTCCCCCTCTGACCATTTGTGACTCCTATTATGAGTTGTCAACGCTGACCACACACAGTGGATTTCTTTGGTCAAAGGCAGTATGTATGCCTTTTTGGTCGGTCATTGTACATGGTAGCCACACCGTGCTTATACTGATTGAAGGTCACTGTACGTGCTAGTTGAGAACTGACATTCCCAGACCATTGTTCCCCCGTCTGACCGTTTGTGACATGTGTTATCGTTGGTGAACGTTGACCAACCATATTGAAATTCTTTGGTCATGGTCAGTGACATGCCTAGTTTGGTTGTTTGGTGTGCATACTAGCCACACCGTGCCACTACGTATTTAAGTTCTTTGTCCTTTCTAGTTGATACATAGGGTTCCCAAACCACTGTCTCTCCCTTTGACCATTTGTGACTCGTGTTATGAGTTGTCGATGTTGACCACACATAGTGGAATTCTTTGGTCATAGTCAGTGACGTATGCATCCTTTGGTTGGTCGCTATGTACGCTAGCCATGCCGTGCCATTGCTTGTTAAAAGTCTTTGTACTTGCTGGTTGATAACTAGTGTTCCCAACCCATTATTTCCCCTTCTGACAATTTCTGACTCGTGTTATGCGTTTTCAACATTGACCACACACTGTGAAATTCGTTTGGTCAATGTAAGTGACATATGCCTACTTTGATTTGTCACTGTACATGGTTACCACGCCGTATCACTGCGTATCGAAGGTCTCTATGCTTTCTAGTTGATAGCTAGTGTTCCCAAACCATTGTTACCCCCTCTGAGTATATGTGACTTGTGTTGTGAGTTGTAAACATTGACCACATGAAGTGAAATTCGTTGGTCATGGTCGGTGACATATGCGTACTTTAGTTGGTGACTGTGCATTGTAGCCACACTGTGCCACTGCATATTGAAGGTATTTGTACTTGCTAGTCAATAACTAGTATTTAGAAACCATTATCTTCTACTCTGACCATTTGTGACTCGTGTTATGAGTTGTCAAAGTTTACCACACATGGTGACATTCTTTGGTCATGGTCAGGGACATATGGTTGGTCATTGTGCAAGGTATCCACACCGTGCCACAACATACTTAAGGTCAGTGTGCTTGCTAGTTGATACCTGGTGTTCCCAAACAATTGTTTCCCCCTCTGACTATTTGTGACTTGTGTTATGAGTTGCCAACGTTGACCATACACTGCGGATGTCTTTGGTCAAAGGCAGTACATATGCCTACTTTGGTTGGTCATTGTGCATGGTAGCCACACCATGCTACTACTAACTCAAGGTCGTTGTACTTGCTAGTTGGTATCTAGTGTTCCCAAACCATTGTGTTCTCCACTGACCGTTTGTGACCTATATAATGGGTTGTCAACGTTGTCCACACATAGTAAAATGATTTGGTCATGGTAAGTGGCCCATGCCTAATCTGGTTGGTCATTGTGCATGGTAGCCACACCGTTCCACTACTTTTTGAAAGTCTTTGTACTTGGTAGTCAAAAATAGCAAAAGGTTTCTCCCTTTGATACCAGGTCGGTTTTTGTTGATTTGTTACGGGTAGGTGCCTTCACTGGAATACTCCCTCCCACCCCCCTAGAGGGATGTTTTGTGGACGACCTTGAGGACAGATTTGCGACCGCATTATGACACCCCCCCCCCCCCCCCCCCCCCCCCCAAGGCTTAGGCTCAAAGGGAGAGTTGAGGTTTCACAACACCGCCGCTCCCCCCCCCCCCAGGTCGCGAGCCTCTTCTATATTGCGCGTACTAGGACTCAAACCCAGGACCTACCGCTCCATTATCAAACTCTATAAGCACCAAGCCAACTCACATGGTGTTCGTATGATGTCCAAATGACATTATAAGGGTTCCTATGGGTAAATGGTATAAAATAAGGGGGTGAAAGATTAGAGAGTAGTTTTCAAAAGTATGAATGATAGCAAAGTTAGTTTAATCATAAAAGATGACACATGTGGAATGTCAAATCTTGTAGAGACAAGCTTCAATAACCTCTAAACAATTGCTCTGATTGACCATCCGTAAGAATGAAAGTTGACTACACACAGTGAAACTCTTTTATGATATTCAGTGACACAAGCCTACTTTGGTTGGTCATTGTGCATGGTAGCCACACCGTGCCACCACTTATCAAAGGTCTTTGTACTTGCTAGTCAATACCGAGTATTCCCAAGCAATTTCTTCTCCCTCTGTCCATTCTTGACCCATATTATGAGTTGTGAACGTTGACCACACACTCTAAACTTCTTTGGTCACGAGCAGTAATGTATGCCTACTTAGATAGGTCATTGTGCACGGTAGCCACACCGGGCCAATACGTACAAAAAATCTTTATACTTGCTAGAAGATACATAGTGGTTTGAAACCATGTTTTCCCCCTCTGACCATTTGTGACTCATATTATGGGTTGTGAACATTGATCACCCATGTTGAAATTCTTTGGTCATGGTTAGTGACATATGCATAGTCTGGTTTGTCACTGTACGTGGTTACCACGCCGTGTCACTACATATTGAAGGTCTTTGTGATTTCTAGCTGAAAGCTAGTGTTCCCAAACCATTGTTACCCTCCTCAAACTATCGGTGACTCGTCTCGTGAGTTGTCAACACTGACCACATGAAGTGAAAATAGTTGGTCATGGTCAGTGACATATGCATACTTTGGTTGGTCACTATGCATGGTAGCCACTACATATTGAAGGTATTTGTACTTGCTAGTCAATAACTAGTATTCACGAACCATTATCTTCCACCATGACCATTTGTGACTCGTGTCATGAGTTGTCAAAGTTTACCACACTTAGTGGTCATGGTCAGTTACACATGCCTACTTTGGTTGGTCATCGTGCATGGTATCCACACTGTGCCACAACTTATTGAAGGTCCTCGTGCTTGATAAATGATACCTGGTGTCCCCAAATCATTGTCTCCCCCTCTGACCATTTGTGACTCCTGTTATGAGTTGTCAACGCTGACCACACACAGCGGATTTCTTTGGTCAAAGGTAGTACATATGCCTACTTTGGTCGGTCATTGTGCATGGTAGCCACACAGTGCTTATACTGATTGAAGGTCGCTGTACTTGCTAGTTGAGAACTGATATTCACATACCATTGTTTCCCCCTCTGACCTATTGTGACTCGTGATATGGTTGGTGAATGCTGACCACCCATATTGAAATTCTTTAATCATGGTTGGTGACATATGCCTTGTTTGGTTGTTTGGTGTGCATAGTAGCCTTACCGTGCGGCTACGTATTCAAGTTTTTTGTCCTTTCTATTCAATGCATAGGATTCTTAAACCATTGTCTCCCCCTCTGACCATTTGTAACTCATGTTATGAGCTGTCAACGGTGACCACAGACAGTGGATTTCTTTGGTCAAAGGCAGTACATATGCCTGCTGTGGTTGGGCATAGTGCATGGCAGCCACACTGAGCTACTACTGACTGAAGGTTGTTGTACTTGCTAGTTGGTATCTAAGATTCCCAAACTATTGGGAAATGATATTCACAGACCATTGCTTCCCCCTCTGACCATTTGTGACTTGTGTTATGGTTGGTGAATGTTGACCACCCATATTGAAATTCTCTCATCATGGCCGCTGACATATGCCTACTTTGGTTGTTTGGCGTGCATAGTAGCCACACCGTGCCACTACGTATTCAAGATATTTGTCCTTTCTAGTCGATACATAGGGTTCCCAAACCATTGTCTCTCCCTCTGCCCATTTGTGACTTGTGGTATGAGTTGTCAATGTTGACCATACAAAGAAAACCCCTTTGGTGATAGTCAGTGACGTGTCCATCCTTTGGTTGGTCACTGTGCACGCTAGCCACACCGTGCCACTACTTGTTAAGTATATTTGGACTTGCTAGCTGATAAATAGTGTTCCCAACCCATGGTTTCCCCCACTGACCATTTGTGACTCGTGTTATGAGTTTTCAACGCTAACCACACACTGTGAAATCCGTTTGGTCATGGTTTGTGGCATATGCCTACTTTGGTTTGTCACTGTACATGGTTACCACGTCGTGTCATTATGTATCAAAGGTCTTTGTGCTTTCTCGTTGACAGCTAGTGTTCTCAAACCATTGTTAGCCCCCTTTGACTATCTGTGACTCGTGTTGTGAGTTGTCAACATTGACCACATGAAATGAAATTCTTTAGTCATGGTCAGTGACATATGCATACTTTGGTTGGTCACTGTGCATTGTATCCACACTGTGGCACTGCATATTCGAGGTATTTGTACATGCTAGCCAATAACTAGTATTTAGAAACCATTATCTTCCAGTCTAATGATTTGTGACTCGTATTATGAGTTGTCAAAGTTTACCACACATGGTGACATTCTTTGGTTATGGTCAGTGACATATGGTTGGACATCATGCATGGCATCCACACCGTGCCACAACGTACTGACGGTCAATGTGCTTGCTAGTTGATACCTGGTGTTCCCAAACAATTGTTCCCCCCTCTCACCATTTATGACTCGTATTATGAGTTGCCAACATTGACCATACACAGCGGATTTATTTGGTCAAAGGCAATACATATGCCTACTTTGGTCGGTCATTCTGTATGGTAGCCACACCGTGCTACTACTGACGAAGGTCGTTGTACTTGCTAGTTGAGAACTGATATTCCCGAACCATTATTTCCCCCTTCTGACCATTTGTGACTCGTGTTATGGTCAGTGAACGTTGACCACCCATATTGAAATTCTTTGGTCATGGTCAGTGACATATGCCTAGTTTGGTTGTTTGGTGTGCATAGTAGACACACCGTGCCACTACGTATCGAAGTCAATTGTCCTTCTAGTCCATTGTCTCTTCCTCAAACCATTCGTGACTCATGTTATGAGTTGTCAATGTTGACCCCACGTAGTGGACTTCTTCCGTCATAGTCAGACGTATTCATCCTTTGGTTGGTCACTCTGTACGCTAGCCACACCGTGCCACTACTTGTTGAAGTTCTTCATACTTGCTAGTTGATAACTAGTGTTCCCAACCCATTGTTTCCCCGTCTGACCATTTGTGACTCCTGTGATTCGTTGGTCATGGTTGGTGACATGCCTAGTTTAGTTTGTCACTTTACGTGGTTACCACAACGTGTCACTACGTAGTAAAGGTATTTGTGCTTTCTAGTTAATAGTTGGTGTTCCCAAACCATTGTTACCCCACTCTGACTCACAGTGGCTCGTGTTGTAAGCTGTCAACGTTGACCACATGAAGTGAGATTCTTTGGTAATGGTCAATGACATATGCATACTATGGTTGGTCACTGAGCATGGTAGCCACGCTGTGCCACTACATATTGATGTTTTTTGTACTTGCGAGTGGATAACTAGTATTCACAAACCATTATCTTCCACCCTGACCATTTGTGACTCGTGTTATGAGTTGTCAAAGTTAACCACACTTAGTGACATTACTTGGCCATGGTCAGTGACACATGCCTACTTTGGTTGGTCATCGTGCATGGTATCCACATCGTGCTACAACGTATTGAAGGTCCTTGTGCTTGCTAGTTGAAATCTGGTGTTCCCAAAACATTTTCTCCCCCTCTGACCATTTGTGACTCGTATTATGAGTTGTCAACGTTGACCACACACAGCGGATTTCTTTGGTCAAAGGCAGTACATATGCCTACTTTGGTCGGTCATTGTGCATGGTAGCCACACCGTGCCACTACGTATTCAAGATATTTGTCCTTTCTAGTCGATACATAGGGTTCCCAAACCATTGTCTCTCCCTCTGACCATTTGTGACTCGTATTATGAGTTGTCAACGTTGACCACACACAGCGGATTTCTTTGGTCAAAGGCAGTACATATGCCTACTTTGGTCGGTCATTGTGCATGGTAGCCACACCGTGCTTATCCTGATTGAAGGTCACTGTACTTACTACTTGAGAACTGATATTTCCAGACCATTGTTGCCCCTTCTGACTGTTTATGAAATGTGTCATGGTTGGTGAACATTGACCACCCATATTGAAATTCTCTGGTCATGGCCAGTGACAGGCCTAGTTTGGTTGTTTGGTGTGCATAGTAGCCTCACCGTGCTACTAGGTATTGAAGTTGTTTGTCCTTTCTAGTCAGTACACAGGGTTCCCAAACCATTGTCTCTCCCTCTGACCATTTGTGACTCGTGGTATGATTGTCAATGTTGACCATACATAGTGGACTTCTTCAGTCATAGTCAGTGACATGTGCATCCTTTGGTTTGTAACTGCGCAAGCTAGCCACACCGTGCCACTACTTGTTGAAAATATTTCTACTGGCTAGGTGATAAATAGTGTTCCCAACCCATGGTTTACCCCACTTACCATTTGTGACTCGTGTTATGAGTTTTCAACGTTAACCACACACTGTGAAATCCGTTTGGTCATGGTTTGTGACATATGCCTACTTTGGTTTGTCCCTGTACATGGTTACCACACCGTGTCATTACGTATCGAAGGTCTTTGTGATTTCTTTTTGACAGCTAGTGTTATCGGCCAATGGTTAGCCCCCTCTGACTATCTGTGACTCATGTTGTGAGTTTTCAACAGTGACCACATGAAGTGAAATTCTTTGATCATGGTCAGTGACATATGGATAGTTTGGTTGGTCACTGTGAATTGTAGCCACACTGTGCCAATGCATACTGAAGGTATTTGTACTTGCTAGTCGATAACTAGTATTTAGAAACCATTATCTTCCACTCTGACCATATGTGACTCGTGTCGTGAGTTGTCAAAATTTACCACACATGGTGACATTCTTTGGTCATGGTCAGTAACATATGGTTGGTCATCGTGCGTGGTAACGACATCGTGCCACAACGTACTGAAGGTCATCATGCTTGCTAGTTGATACCTGGTATTTCCAAACAATTGTTTCCCCCCTAAAACTATTTGTGACTCGTATTATGAGTTGCCACCGTTGACCATACATAGCAGACTTGTTTGGTTAGAGGCAGTACATATGCCTGCTTTGCTCGGTCATTGTGCATGGTAGCCACAACGTGCTACTATTCATTGAAGGTCGTTGTACTTGCTAGTTGAGAACTGATATTCCCGGACCATTGTTTCCCCCTCTGACCGTTTGTGACTTGTGTTATGGTTGGTGAGTGCTGACCACCCATATTGCAATTGTTTCATCATGGCCGGTGACATGTGCCTAGTTTGGTTGTTTGGTGTGCATGGTAGCCACACCGTGCCACTACGTATTGAAGATATTTGTCCTTTCTAGTCGATACATAGGGTTCCCAAACCATTGTATCTCCATCTGACCATTTGTGACGCATGTTATGAGTTGTCAATGTTGACCATACACAGTGGACATTTTCGGTCATAGTCAGTGACGTGTGCATCCTTTGATTTGTCACTGTGCACGCTAGCCACACCGTGCCACTACTTGTTGAAAACCTTTCTAATTAGTTGATAAATAGTGTTCCCAACCCATGGTTTCCCCCACTGACGATTTTTTACTCGTGTTATGAGTTTTCAATGTTACATTCGCACTGCAAAATCCGTTCGGTCATGGTTTGTGACATATGCCTACTTTGGTTTGTCACTGTACATGGTTACCACGCCGTGTCATTACGTATGAAAGGTCTTTGTGGTTTCTTGTTGACAGCTAGTGTTCTCAAACCATTGTTAGCCCCCTCTGACTATCTGTGACTCATGTTGTGAGTTGTCAGCATTGACCACATGAAGTGAAATTCTTTCGTCATAGTCAGTGACATATGCATATTTTGGTTTTTCACAGTGCATTGTAGACACTCCGTGCCACTGCATATTGAAGGTATTTGTACTTGCTAGTCAATAACTAGTATTAAGAAATCATAATCTTCCAATCTGACCATTTGTGACTCGTGTTATGAGTTGTCAAAGTTTACCACACATGGTGACATTCTTTGGTCATGGTCAGTGACATATGGTTGGTCATCGTGCATGGTATCCACACCGTGCCACAACGTATGGAATGTCGTTGTGCTTGCTAGTTGATACCTGGAGTTCCAATTCAAATCTTTCCCCCTCTGCCTGTTTGTGACTCATATTATGAAATGCCAACGTTGACCATACACAGCGGATTTCTTTGGACAAAGGCAGTACATATCCCCACTTTGGTCAGTCATTGTGCATGGTAGCCACACCGTGCTACTACCGATTGAAGGTCAGTGTACTTGCTAGTTGAAAACTGATATTTCCAGACAATTGTTTCCCCCTCTGACCGTTTGTGACTCGTGTTATGGTTGGTGAACGCTCACCACCCATATTGAAATTCTTTGTTCATGGTCAGTGACATATGCCTAGTTTGGTTGTTTGGTGTGCATAGTAGCCACACTGTGCCACTACGTATTGAAGTTATTTGTCCTTTCTAGTCCATGCATAGGGTTCCCAAACCATTGTCTCTCCCTCTGACCATTTGTGACTCGTGTTATGAGTTGTCAAAGTTTACCACACATGGTGACATTCTTTGGTCATGGTCAGTGACATATGCCTAGTTTGGTTGTTTGGTGTGCATAGTAGCCACACTGTGCCACTACGTATTGAAGTTATTTGTCCTTTCTAGTCCATGCATAGGGTTCCCAAACCATTGTCTCTCCCTCTGACCATTCGTGACTTGTGTTACGAGTTGTCAATGTTGACCACACGTAGTGTAATTCTTCCGTCATAGTCAGTGACGTATTCATCCTTTGGTTGGTCACTCTGCAAGCTAGCCACACCGTGCCACTACTTGTTGAAGTTCTTCATACTTGTTAGTTGATAACTAGTGTTCCCAGCCCATGGTTTCCCCGTCTAACCATTTGTGACTCGTGTGATGAGTTTTCAACGTTGACCACACACCCTGAAATTCGTTGGTCATGGTTAGTGACATATGCCTAGTTTGGTTTGTCAATGTACGTGGTTACCACGCCGTGTCACTACCTAATAAAGGTATTTGTGGTTTCTAGTTAATAGTTGGTGTTCCCAAACCATTGTTACCCCACTCTGACTATCAGTGACCTGTGTTGTGAGTTGTCAATGCTGACGACATGAAGTGAAAATTGTTGGTCATGGTCAGTGACACATGCATAGTTTGGTTGGTCACTTTGCATGGTAGCCACGCTGTGCCACTACATATTGAAGGTATTCGTACTTGCTAGTGGATAAGTAGTATTCACAAACCATTATCTTCCACCCTGACCATTTGTGACTCGTGTTATGAGTTGTCAAAGTTTACCACACTTAGTGAATTTATTTGGTCATGGTGAGTGACATATGCCTACTTTGGTTGGTCATCTTGCATGGTATCCACACCGTGCCACAACTCATTGAAGGTCCTTGTGCTTGCTAGTTGACATCTGGTGTTCCCAAATCATTGTCTCCCCCTCTAACCATTTGTGACTCCTGTTATGAGTTGTCAATGTTGACCACACACAACGGATTTTTTTGGTCAAAGGCAGTACATATGCCTTTTTTGGTTGGTCATTTTCCATGGTCGCCACACCGTGCTTATACTGATTGAAGGTCACTGTACTTGCTAGTTGAGAACTTATATTCCCATACCATTGTTTCCCCATCTGACCGTTTGTGAGATGAGTTATGGTTGGTGAACGTTGACCACCCATATTGAAATTCTTTGGTCATGGTCTGTGACATGCCTTGTTTGGTTGTTTGGTGTGCACCTTAGCCACATTGTGCCACTACGTATTGACGTTCTTTGTCCTTTCTAGTCGCCACATAGGGTTCCCAAACCATTGTCTCTACCTCTGACCATTTGTGACTCGTGTTATGAGTTGTCAATGTTGACCACACATAGTGGACTTCTTCGGTCGTAGACAGTGAGGTATGCATCCTTTGGCTGGTCACTGTGTACGCTAGCCATACCGTGCCACTGTTTGTTGAAGGCCTTTGTACTTGCTGGTTGATAACTAGTGTTCCCAACCCATTGTTTCCCCCTCTGACAGTTTGTGACTCTTGTTATGCGTTTCCAACGTTGACCACAAACTGTGAAACTCTTTTGGTTATGGTTAGTGACACATGCCTACTTTGGTTTGTCACTGTACATGGTTACCACGCCGTTTCACTACGTATCGAAGGTCTCTGTGCTTTCTTGTTGATAGCTAGTGTTCCCAAACCATTGTTACCCTCTCTCAGTATCTGTGACTTGTGTTGTGAGTTGTCAACATTGACCACATGAAGTGAAATTCTTTGGTCATGGTCACTGACATATGCATACTTTGGTTGGTCACTGTGCATTGTAGCCACACTGTGCCACTACATATTGAAGGTGTTTGTACTTGCTAGTTGATAACTAGTATTTAGAAACTATTATCTTCCACTCTGACCATTTGTGACTCGTTTTGTGAGTTCTCAAAGTTTACCACACATGGTGACATTCATTGGTCATGGTCAATGACATATGGTTGGTTATTGTGCATGGTATTCACACCCTGTCACAACGTACTGCAGGTCATTGTGCTTGCCAGCTGATACCTGGTGTTCCCAAACAATTATTTCCCCCTCTGACTATTTGTGACTCGTATTATGAGTTGCCAACGTTGACCATACACAGCGGATTTCTTTGGTCAAAGGCAGTACATATGCCTACTTTGGTCGATCATTGTGCACGGTAGGCACGCCGTCCTACTACTGATTGAAGATTGTTTTACTTGCTTGTTGGTATCTAGTATTCTCAAACCATTGTTTCCTCCACTGACCGTTAGTGACCCATATTATGTTTGTCAACGTTGTCCACGCATAGTACAAATATTTGGTCATGGTAAGTGGCCCATGCCTAATCTGGTCGGTCATTCTCCATGGTAGCCACACCGTGCTACTACTGACTGAAGGTCGTTGTACTTGCTAGTTGGTATCTAGTATTCCCAAACCATTGTTTCATCCACTGACCGTTGTGACCCATGTTATGGGTTGTCAACGTTATCCACACATAGCAAAATTATTTGGTCATGGGAAGTGGCCCATGCCTTATGTGGTCGGTCATTGTGCATGGTAGCTAGACCGTTCCACTACTTGTTGAAAGTCTTTGTACTTTCTCATCAATAAATAGCAAAAGGTTTCTCCCTTTGACACCAGGTCAGTTTTGTTCTATTTGTTACGCCTAGGTGCCCTCATTGGAATACTCCCTTCCACCCCCCCCCCCCTAG
>SZWC01000044.1:513642-531213 GCA_023375785.1 Penium margaritaceum | reverse complement strand
TGCTCCCCCTCTCTTGGAGACCTTGGAGACATCGGTCGACTCCCCGCCTCCACGTCCATCTCCGGTGCTTCGGATTCCTCATCTGAACTGGTCGAAACAAATTGTGCCGTTCGCCCATCCCTCGGGCGATCATCTCCGGCTGGTGCTGCTGCGAGGACGTCACCCTCATTCACGTCCTCCGGCGTCTCCCCCTCAAGGAGTGGCATCCACTCCCCCCTCTTGGAGAGACCTGCCTCCTTGTCTGTCCAACGGCTTTTCTCGTCGAACGTGACGTCGCGACTCCGCACAATCTGCTGCCTCCTTGGGTCAAAGAGCCGATACGCCTTGCTTCCGCTCTCATATCCAAGGAAAATACACCGGCGGGTACGCGGGTCCAGCTTGCTCCGTCCCTCTCGTGCCTGCACCATTGCATGTGCAACACAACCAAACGTGCGGAGGTGACCCACCGCCGGCTTCCTCCCGCTCCACACCTCTTGTGGCGTCTTCCACGCATTGCTCTCCTTGTCCTTCAGAGGCTTGGTCGGCATGAGATTCATGATGTATGCTGCTGTCCTTGCCGCCTACGTCCAATACCGTTGTGTAAGGCCGGCGTCGCTCAACATGGATCGCACCATGTTAAGGATTGTGCGATTCGCTCTCTCTGCGACACCATTCTGTTGTGGGGAGTGTGGAGTTGTTTTCTGCCACTCAATCCCCTTGCTCTTCATCCACCCAAGGCACCCCGCATATTCACCGCCGTTGTCACTCCGGAACGCCTTCACCTTCAACTCTGTTTGCCGTTCCACATCAGCCACAAACTCTTGCATGCACGCAAGGACCTCACTCTTCCGCTTCATTGGGTAGAGGTAGAGTTTCGGGCTGTGGTCATCGATGAAGGTGAGGAAGTAGCGAGCTCCGCCGATGGAGCTCTCAAGCGGTCCACACACATCTGTGTGCACCACGGCCAGTTTTGCCGATGCACGCGTCCCCTTGGCGACAAACGGCTGCCGAGTTGATTTGCCAATGATGCATGGCTCACACACGGTCTCCTTGGTTCCATCAAGGCCGCTGATTTGGAGACCCCGCACCACTTCCCTCTTAGCCATCTCCTTCACTGTTGATGGAGAAACGTGGCAGAGTCGGCGGTGCCATAGGTCCAGGTCTCCTCCATCCTTCGTTGCAAGGTTGGCGGCGTTGGACCCCACCCGGCTGCTGAGGATCTTTGCGCGTAGCAGGTACAAGTCATCCTCCCTCTTGGCACGCGCAATCACCTCACCTTTGCCCTCTTTGCGGATGACGGCCTCCTTCTTTGTGAAGAGCACCTCAAGTCCCTTGTCGGTAAGGCGGCTGACGGAGAGCAAGTTTGCCCCAAAGTTGGGCATATGCAGCACATCGTAGATTGTGCTCGTGACAGGTTTTCCATCCACAACTGACTCAATGCGGACGTTACCCTCACCGGCGGCCACCTCTGTTTTTCCATTGGCCACCGTCATGCGTCTCTCCGAGGCGCCGTAGGTGACAAATGCCGCCCTGTTGCATTGCGTGTGGCGGCCTGATCCAGAGTCGATGACGGCAACTCCCGGATCCTTCAAGTTGGTGGAGTTGTAAGCCATAAGGGCGTGCTCATCTTTCTTCCCGCCCCGCTGCGACTGATCAGTTTTCTTCTTAGGACAGTTGCGCGCGTAGTGGCCCTCCTTGCCGCAGTTGAAGCACTCCCCCTTCTTGTCACCCTTCTTGGTGCCCTGTTTGGCACCCTTCCACTTGTTGCCTCGGCCTCCACTTTGAGGATGAACTGTGTAAGCTGAACTTGATGCCGCTGCATTCTCTCGACCGCCACGTCGCATCCACTCATTGCGCACGTACTCAGCAACCTTCGGGTACTTTAGCTCGTCGGAAGGCCAGCCACCAAGGACTGTGATCATGGGACTCCAACTGTCCGGCAAGGCCAGAAGGAGGATCATAGCTTGCAACTGAGAGTCGACCTCCCAACCTGTGGCCACGCACTCCGCTGCGAGGGACTCAATCTGCTGCATGATCTCCATGATGTTGTCGCCTTCGTTGGCTCGGAGGGTGACGAGCCGTTTGAAGATGAAGAGCTGATTGGCAAGGTTGCTTGACTGGTAGATGGAGCAGAGTTTTGACCATGCGTCCGCAGCCAGGGTGCATCCTTGGATGTGCCCAAGTTGTGGTGGGCATAACGCGGACACAAGGAGCGCCAATGCCTTTTTGTTGCGCTTCTTGTATGCCTCCTTCACCTCAGCCGTTGCAGTCTCCGGCGGAGCAGTCTCATCACCTTTTACGAGCTCAAGCAGTCCCTTGTCATCGAGGAAGACCTCAAACTGCCACCTCCACAAGGCAAAGCCTGTCCCATCAAACTTAAGGACAGCGCGGCTGCTCTCTTGCTCGCTGGTTGCCATGTCTTGCTATTGGGAGCGTGAAATCAAGCTGGCTTTGAACCCCTTAGAGGCGTGGGCCCATAACCCTTTGTTGGCCTGAGGGTGAGTGTGCACCCTGGAGGGTCCCTAGCAGTGGCTGGTTCACACCACCAACTGTTTTTGCAGAGACTGAAACTGTGGAGGCAATTGGTTCAAGGATGGCAAAATCTGGTCAGAGAGTGAGGCAATAGTTTTGGCCTCAATTGACTGGGAATTAACACTTGATCAAGGCTCACAAGCAGTGGCATTTTATAGCCACTGATCTAAACTTTCCAGAACACCAAAGCATGCCAGATTTGGAGCTTCCTAGCAGATTCTATGGCTTCTAGAGTGCTCCTTGGTAGGCTGTCCTTTTCCCACCTAGGAAGGCTTCCCTTCCCTCCTCTAGAAGCTTCTGCCCCTTCCTAGATTCCTCAGCTTGCTTCTAGTAGGAGGGAAGGTGTCCAGAAGATCAAGACACCTCTAGATGCCTTGTAGGACAAGTCACCCCTTCTAGAAGGTGTGCCACCTTCCTGGACCCTCACCTGGCCTTCTAGAAACTTAACGAGGAACTCTAGAGGTTGAGCTAGCTTCCTGGCATCTATTTTCCACCTCCCTTGAGGCAGGGCAGAATTTCATTTTATGGGACTTGAACCCGGGCCCCTGCCTCTAGAGGTGGACACCATTAACCACTAAGCCACTAAGGCTTGTCTTTTTGGTGTTCCTTTTTGGAGTCACTCCTGCCATGGTGAGGAGCATCATTCCAACAGATAACTAGTATTTAGAAACCATTATCTTCCACTTTGACCATTTGTGACTCGTGCTATGAGTTGTCAAAGTTTACCACACATGGTGATGTTCTTTGATGATGGTCACTGACATACGGTTGGTCATCGTGCATGGTATCCACACCGTGCCACAATGTACTGAAGGTCATTGTGCTTGCTAGTTCATACCTGGTGTTCCCAAACAATTATTTCCCCCTCTGACTATTTGTGACTCGTATTATGAGTTGCCAATGTTGACCCTACAAAGCGGATTTATTTGGTCAAAGGCAGTACATATGCCTACTTTGGTCAGTCATTGTGCATGGTAGCCACACCGTGCTACTACTAATTGAAGGTCACTGTACTTGCTAGTTGAGAACTGATTTTCCCAGACCATGGTTTCCCCGTCTCACCGTTTGTGACATGTGTTATGGTTGGTGAACGTTGACCACCCATATTGAAATTCTTTGGTCATGATCAGTGACATGCCTAGTTTGGTTGTTTGGTGTGCATAGTAGCTACAGCGTGCCACTACGTATTGAAGTTCTTTGTCCTTTCTAGTTGATACATAGGGTTCCCAAACCATTGTCTCTGCCTCTGACCATTTGTGACTCGTGTTATGAGTTGTCGGTGTTGACCACACTTAGTGGACTTCTTCGGTCATAGTTAGTGACGTATGCATCCTTTGGTTGGTCACTGTGTACGCTAGCCATACCGTGCCACTGCTTGTCAAAGGACTTTGGCCTGCCGGTTGATAACTTGTGTTCCCAATCCATTGTTTCCCCCTTTGACAAGCTGTGACTTGTGTTATGCGTTATCAACGTTGACCACACACTGTGAAACTCGTTTGGTCATGGGTAGTGACATATCCCTTCTTTGGTTTGTCACTGTACATGGTTACCACGCCGTGTCACTACGTATCGAAGGTCTCTGTGCTTTCTAGTTGATAGCTAGTGTTCCCCAACCATTGTTACCCCCTCTGAATGTCTGTGACTCGTGTTACGAGTTGTCAACATTTACCACGTGAAGTTAAATTCTTTGGTCATCGTCAGTGACATATGCATACTTTGGTTGGTCACTGTGCATTGTAGCCACACTGTGCCACTGCATATTGAAGGTATTTGCACTTGCTAGTCAATAACTAGTATGTAGGAACTCTTATCTGACCATTTGTGACTCTTGTTATGAGTTGTCAAAGTTTACCACACATGGTGTTATTCTTTGGTCATGGTCAGTGCCACGTGGTTGGTCATTGTGCATGGTATTCACACCATGCCACAACGTACTAGGTCATTGTGCTTGCCAGTTGAAACCTGGTGTTCCTAAACAATCGTTTCCCCCTCTGACCATTTGTGACTCGTATTATGAGTTGCCAACATTGACCATACATAGCGGATTTCTTTGGTCAGAGGCAGTACATATGCCTTCTTTGGTCGGTCATTGTGCATGGTAGCCACACCGTGCTACTACTGACTGAAGGTCGTTTTACTTGCTAGTTGGTATACAGTATTCCCAAACCATTGTTTCCTCCTCGGACAATTTGGGACCCATATCATGGGTTGTCAATGTTGACCACAAATAGTAACATTATTTGGTCATGGTAAGTGGCCCATGCCTAATCTGGTTGGTCATCGTGCATGGTAGCCACACCGTTCCACTACTTGTTGAAATTCTTTGTACTTGCTAGTCAATAAATAGCAAAAGGTTTCTTGCTTTGACACCAGGTTGGTTTTTGTTGATTTAGTACGTGTAGATGCCTTCACTAGAATACTCCCTACTTCCCCCCCTAGAGGGGTGTTCTGTGGACTACCTGGAGGACAGATTTGCGATTGCATTATGACACCCCATACCCCTCAACGGCTTAGGCTCGAATGTAGAGTTGAGATATCACACCACGGCCGCCCCCCCCCCCCCCCCCCCCCCCCCCCAGGTCACGAACCTATTCTATACTGCGAGTACAAGGATTCAAACCCAATACCTACCGCTCCAGAATCTAACTGTAAAAGCACTAAGCCAACTCACATGGTGTTCATATGATGTCAAAAAGACATTATATGGGTTCCTATGGGTAAATGGCATAAAATAAGGGGGTGTAAGACTAGAGGGTAGTTTTCAAAAGTATGAATGATAACAAAGTTAGTTTAATCAGAAAAAAATGAAGCCGATGGGATTTCAAATATTGCAACTTCGAGCTTGAATAACCTCTCAACCATTGTTCCGATTGACCAGCCATAAGAATGAAAGTTGACTACACACAGTGAAACTCTTTTTATGATATTCAGTGACACAAGCATCCTGTGGTTGGTCATTGTCCATGGTAGCCACACCGTGCCACCACTTATCGAAGGTCTTTGTACTTGCTAGTCGATACCAAGTATTCACAAACCATTGTTTCTCCCTCTGCCCATTTTTGACTTGTATTATGAGTTGTGAACATTGACCACACACACTAAACTTCTTTGGTCACGAGCAGTGATGTTTGCCTACTTGGGTAGGTCATTGTGCACGGTAGCCAAACGGTGCCAATACATAGAAAAAACCTCTGTACTTGCTAGAAGATACATGGTGTTTTGAAGCCATGTTTTCCCCTTCTGACCATTTGTGACTCATGTTATGGGTTGTGAACGTTGACCACACGTATTGAAATTCTTTGGTCATGGTTAGTGACATATGCCTAGTTTGGGTTTCACTGTACGTGGTTACCACAACGTCTCACTACGTATTGAAGGTCCATGTGCTTTCTAGTTGATAGCTAGTGTTCCCAAACCATTGTTACCCTCCCCTGACTATCAGTGACTCGTGTTGTGAGCTATCAACGCTGACCACATGAAGTGAAATTCGTTGGTCATGGTCACTGACATATGCATACTTTGGTTGGTCACTATGCATGGTAGCCACTACATATTGAAGGTATTTCTACTTGCTATTCGATAACTAGTATTCACAAACCTTTATCTTCCACCCTGACCATTTGTGACTTGTGTTATGAGTTGTCAAAGTTTCCCACACTTGGTGACATTATTTGGTCATGGTCAGTGACATATGCCTACCTTGGTTGGTCATCGTGCATGGTATCCACACCGTGCCACAACATATTGAAGGTCCTTGTGCTTGCTAGTTGATACCTGGTGTTCCCAAACCATTGTCTCCCCCTCTGACCATTTGTGACTCCTATTATGAGTTGTCAACGTTGACCACACACAACGGATTTCTTTGGTAAAAAAGAGTACATATGCCTACTTTGGTGGGTCATTGTGCATGGTAGCCACACCGTGCTTGTACTGATTGAAGGTCTCTGTACTTGCTAGTTGATAACTGATATTCACAGACCATTGTTTCCCCCTCTGACCGTATGTGACTTGTGTTATGGTTGGTGAATATTGACCACCCATATTGAAGTTCTTTCATCATGGCCGGTGACATATGCCTCGTTTGGTTGTTTGGTGTGCATAGTAGCCACACCGTGCCACTACGTATTGAAGATGTTTGTCCTTCCTAGTCAATACATAGGGTTCCCAAACCATTGTCTCTCCCTCTGACCATTTGTGACTCGTGTTCTGAGTTGTAAATGTTGACCATACATAGTGGACTTTTTCGGTCATAGTCAGTGACGTGTGCATTCTTTGGTTGGTCACTGTGCACGCTAGCCACACCGTGCCACTACTTGCTGAAGTTATTTATACATGCTAGTTGTTAACTAGTGTTCCCAGCCCATTGTTTCCCCATATGACCATTTGTGACTCGTGTGATGAGTTTTCAACGTTGACCACACACCGTGAAATTCGTTGGTCATCGTTAGTGACATATGCCTAGTCTGGTTTGTCACTGTACGTGGTTACCACGCCGTGTCGCTACGTAATAAAGATATTTGTGGTTTATAGTTAATAGCTGGCGTTCCCAAACCATTGTTACCCCACTCTGACTATCAGTGACCCATGTTGTGAGTTGTCAACGCTGACCATTTTAAGTGAAATTTGTTTGTCATGGTAAGTGACATATGCATACTTTGGTTGGTCGCTATGCATGGCAGCCACGCTGTGCCACCACATATTGAAGGTATTTGTGCTGGCTAGTGGATAACTAGTATTCACAAACCATTATCCTTCACCCTGACCATTTGTGACTCATGTTATGAGTTGTCAAAGTTTACCACACTTAGTGGCATTATTTGGTCATTGTTAGTGACATATGCCTACTTTGGTTGGTCATCGTGCATGGTATCCACACCGTGCCACAACGTATTGAAGGTCCTTGTGCTTTCTAGTTGATACCTGGTGTTCCAAAACTATTGTCTCCCCCTCTGACCATTTGTGACTACTGTTATGAGTTGTCAACGTTGACCACACACAGTGGATTTCTTTGGTCAAAGGCAAATCGTATGCCTTTTTTGGTCAGTCATTGTGCATGGTAGCCACACCGTGCTTATACTGATTGAAGGTCACTGTACTTGCTAGTTGAGAACTGATATTTCCAGACCATTGTTTCCCCCTCTGACCGTTTGTGACATGTGTTATGGTTGGTGAACGTTGACCACCTATATTGAAATTCTTTGGTCATGGTCAGTGACATGCCTTGTTCAGTTGTTTGGTGTGCATAGTAGCCACACCGTGCCACTACGTATTGAAATTTCTTTGTCCTTTCTAGTTACACATAGGGTTCTGAAACCATTGTCTCTCCCTCGGACCATTTGTCACTCATGTTATGAGCTGTCAATGTTGACCACACACAGTGGACTTCTTCCGTCATAGTCAGTGATGTATGCATCCTTTGGTTGGTTACTGTGCATGCTAGCCACACCGTGCCACTGCTTGTTCAAGTTCTTCATACTTGCTAGTTGAAAACTAGTGTTCCCTTCCCATTGTTTCCCCCTCCGCCCATTTGCGACTCGTGTGATGAACTTTCAACGTTGACCACACACAGTGAAATTTTTTGGTCATGGTTAGTGACATATGCCTAGTTTGGTTTGTCACTGTACGTGGTTACCACGCCGTGTCACTACATAATAAAGGTATTTGTGGTTTCTAGTTAACAGTTGGTGTTCCCAAACCATTTTTACCCCACTCTGACTATACGTGACTCATGTTGTGAGCTGTCAATGCTGACCTCATGAAGTGAAATTCGTTGGACATGGTCACCGACATATGCATACTTTGGTTGGTCACTGTGCATGGTAGCCACGCTGTGCCACTACGTACTGATGGTATTTGTACTTGCTAGTGGATAACTAGTATTCACAAACCATCCTCTTTCACCCTGACCATTTGTGACTCGTGTTATGAGTTTTCAAAATTTACCACACTTAGTGACATTATTTGGTCATGGTCAGTGACATATGCCTACTTTGGTTGGTCATCGTGCATGGTATCCACACCGTGCCACAACTTATTGAATGTCCTTGTGCTTGCTAGTTGATGTATGGTGTTCCCAAACCATTGTCTCCCCCTCTGACCGTGTGTGACTCCTACTATGATTTGTCAACGTTGACCACACACAGTGGATTTCTTCGGTCAAATGCAGTACATATGCCTACTTTGGTCGGTCATTGTGCATGGTAGCCACACCTTGCTTATCCTGATTGAAGGTCACTGTACTTGCTAGTTGAGAACTGATGTTACCAGACCATAGCTTCCCCTTCTCACCGCTTGTGACATGTGTCATGGTTGGTGAACGTTGACCACCCATATTGAAATTCAATGGTCATGGTCAATGACATGCCTAGTTGGGTTGTTTTGTGTGCATAGTAGCCACACCGTGCCACTACGTATTGAAGTTATTTGTCCTTTCTTGTCAATGCATTAGGTTCCCAAACCATTGTCACTCCCTCTGACCATTTGTAACTCCTGTTTTGGGTTGTCAATGTTGACCACACACAGTGGACTTCTTCAGTCATAGTCAGTGACGTATGCATCCTTTGGTTGGTCACTGTGTACGCTAGCCATACCGTGCCACTGCATGTTGGAGGTCTTTGTACTTGCTAGTTGATAACCAGTATTCCCGACCCATTGTTTCCTCCTCTGACCACTTGTGACTCGTCTTATGCGTTTTCAACGTTGACCACACACTGTGACTTCCTTTTGGTCATGGTTAGTGACATATGCCTACTCTGGTTTGTCACTGTACATGGTTACCACACCGTGTCACTACGTATCGAAGGTCTATGTGCTTTGTAATTGATAACTAGTGTTCCCAAACCATATTTACCCCCTCTGAATATCTGCGACTCGTGTTGTGAGTTGTCAACATTTACCACATGAATTGAAATTTTTTGGTCATGGTCAGTGACATATGCATACTTTGGTTGGACACTGTGCATTGTAGCCATACTGTGCCACTGCATATTGAAGGTATTTGTTCTTGCTATTCGATAGCTAGTATTTAAAAACCGTTATCTTCTACTCTGACCATTTGTTACTCTCGTTATGAGTTGTCAAAGTTTACCGTACATGGTGTTATTCTTTGGTCATGGTCATTGACATATGGTTGGTCATTGTGCATGGTATCCACAACGTGCCACAACGTACTGAAGGTCATTGTGATTGCTAGTTGATACGTGGTGTTCCCAAACAATTGTTTACCCCCTCTAACTATTTGTGACTCATATTAGGAGTTTCCAACGTTGACCATACACAGCGGATTTATTTGGTCAAGGCAGTACATATGCCTGCTTTAGTCGGTCATTGTGCATGGTAGCCACACCGTGCTACTACTGACTGAAGGTCGTTATACTTGCTAGTTGGTGTCTAGTATTCCCAAACCATTGTTGCCTTCTCTGACAATTTGTGACCCATATTATGGGTTGTCAACTTTGACCACACATAGTCAAATTCTTTGGTCATGGTCAGTGGCCCATGCCTAATCTGGTTGGTCATTGTGCATGGTAACCACACCGTTCCACTACTTGTCGAAAGTCTTTGTACTTGGTAGTCAATAAATAGCAAAAGGTTTCTCCCTTTGACACAGGGTCGGTTTTGTTGAAATAGTGTGCACCTTGTCTACTGCCTAGCTGGCTAGCTACACATACAGACAAGGCATGCACTGCTCTATGGAGTATGTCCCCTCGGTCTGTTTTGAGATGGGCCAGGAATGCACTGCCCATAATGGGTATGTCCCTTGTGGCTCATCATAGGAACCATACCTTTTTGGCTTGGTTAATTAGGCACCGGAGTCTCAAACCAGAGGTTGCGGGTTCAAACCCCGCGACGGCCGCAATTTTCTTTGTGGCCAAGACTGGGACAGGAAGCTTCTAGGAAGCTTACTAGAGCCTGCCTTGAGGATGACACTTGGCGGTCTAAGGACGCGCCAAGTAGGAATGTAGGATGAGGTTGGCTCCAGTGGAGCCACTACAAGCAGAAGCTTTAGCAAAGCTCTGCAAGTATAAAAGCCTGTACCTTGTATGCATCCATTTACAGTTCTTGCCTTTGAGACTCCTCACAGAGTGTCCAACCAAAGGTAGACACTAGAGACCAACATGCGGACTTTGTGAGGTTGCAAACCAAACGAATCTAGAGTGTGGATCCCTCGTTGGAGGGTGATATGTTATCTTGGTTGCAATACCAAGAGCGGTTGGCAGCCTCCCATGTCGGGACCCGTTTTCTAGACCGTTGCAATCCGGCGTATTGACAAAGGGTTATGGGCCCACAACCTGGTTCTAAGGCACGCTTCCAAGACCGACTAGCGCGTGGTCTTGTAGGGTGCATAGGTACAACAGGGACACGACCATCGCACGGCTCCATCTGCTCCATCGGCTCCATCTGCTCCATCGGCTCCATCGGCTTCTTTAGGTAGGGTGCGCGCACGTGGCGGACTAGGGGACAAGGAATCGCTCTGTCCATGTTGGACAAGACCCTTGAGCCCCAACGGGATTAAGCTCTACCCCTTTTTAGAAGGTGGTACGACCCTAAGTCCGTTCTCTCACGATGGCACCATCGCCTTAGGCGATCATCGGCGGGAGGGGTATGCAACGGAATCAACTGCACCTTTGACAACGGTCGCAGCCAGCAGTCTCATCAGCCTCATCGGCCTCAATGAAGCAGAGTAGCAGTGAAGCAGAGAAGACGAGCAACCGCAAGAAATGGCGGATCCGACTCTAGCCCGCCTTGAGGCGGGTATGTCCAAATTCACAGGGACAGGTTTTCCCTTGTGGAAATGGCAGTTTGAGATTGTCATGAACGTGCGTGGCTACCTTGACATCCTAAAAGGGGCCGAGATAGCACCAGCCAATGCGACCGTGACGACGCATGCGGCTGACCTTGCAGCAGTGCGGAACAAAGAGCATGCTTGGTGACTGCATGACCAAGCCGCTGGACAGCGACTTGCATTATGCAGGCATTCGTGGATTCGGCATGGGGAGTGCGGCAAAGGAAGGGTGAGCTCCAAGGCATTGATGGAGCCAAGCAAGGGACAGATGGACAGAGGTGCAAGGGAGAGATTTGTTGACATAGTGTGCACCTTGTCCACTGCCTAGCTGGCTAGCTACACATACAGACAAGGCATGCACTGCTCTATGGAGTATGTCCACTTGGTCTGTTTTGAGATGGGCCAGGAATGCACTGCCCATAATGGGTATGTCCCCTGTGGCTCATCATAGGAACCATACCTTTTTGGCTTGGTTGATTAGGCACCAGAGTCTCAAACCAGAGGTCGCGGGTTCAAACCCCGCGACGGCCGCAATTTTCTTTGTGGCCAAAACTGGGACAGGAAGCTTCTAGGAAGCTTACTAGAGCCTGCCTTGAGGATGACACTTGGCGGTCTAAGGACGCGCCAAGTAGGAATGTAGGNTGAGGTTGGCTCCAGTGGAGCCACTACAAGCAGAAGCTTTAGCAAAGCTCTGCAAGTATAAAAGCCTGTACCTTGCATGCATCCATTTACAGTTCTTGCCTTTGAGACTCCTCACAGAGTGTCCAACCAAAGGTAGACACTAGAGACCAACATGCGGACTTCGTGAGGTTGCAACCCAAACGAACCTAAAGTGTGGATCCCTCGTTCGAGGGTGATCTGTTATCTTAGTTGCAATACCAAGAGCGGTTGGCGGCCTCCCATGTCAGGACCCATTTTCTAGACCGTTGCTATCCGGCGCATTGACAGGTTTTTGTTGATTTGTTACGCGTACGTGCCTTCACTGGAATACTCCCTCCCACCCCCCTAGAGGGATGTTCTGTGGACGACCGGGAGGACAGTTTGCGACCGCATTATGACACCCCCCCCCCTACCCCCCCACGGCTTAGGCTTGAAGGTAGAGTTGAGGTATCACAACACGCCCCCCCCCCCCCCAGGCAGCGAGCCTATTCTATATTACGCATATGAGGATTCAAACCCAGGACCTACCGCTCCAGAATCCAACTATACAAGCACTAAGCCAACTCACATGGTGTTCATATGATGTCCAAATGACATTATATGGGTTCCTATGGGTAAAGGGCATAAAATAAGGGGTTGTAAGATTATATGGTAGTTTTCAAATGTATGAATGATAACAAAGTTAGTTTAATCATAGCAAAATGACACAGATATGATTTTAAATGTTGCAACTTTGAGCTTGAATTACCTCTCAACCATTGCTCCGATTGACCAGCCGTGAGAAGGAAAGTTGACTACACATAGTGAAACTCTTTTTATGATATTCAATGCCACAAGCATACTTTGGTTGGTCATTGTGCATGGTAGCCACACCGTGCCACCACTTATTGAAGGTCTTTGTACTTGCTAGTCAATACGGAGTATTCTCAAACCATTGTTTCTCCCTCTGCCCATTTTTGACTTGTATTATGAGTTGACCACACACGCTTAACTTCTTTGATCATGAGCAGTGATGTATGCCTACTTGGATAGGTCATTGTGCACGGTAGCCACACCGGGCCAATACATACAAAACATCTTTGTACTTGCTAGGATATACATAGTGTTTTGAAACCATGTTTTCCCCCTCTGACCATTAGTGACTCCTGTCATGGGTTGTGAACGTTGACCACCCATATTGGAATTCTTTGGTCATGGTTAGTGACATATGCCTTGTTTGGTTTGTCACTGTACGTGGTTACCACGCCATGTCACTACGTAAAGAAGGTATTTGTGATTTCTATTTGATAGCTAATGTTCCCAAACAATTGTTACCCTCCTTTGACTATCCGTGACTTGTGTCGTGAGTTGTCAACGCTGACCACATGAAGTGAAATTCGTTGGGCATGGTCAGTGACATATGCATACTTTGGTTGGTCACTGTGCATGGTAGCCACGCTGTGCCTCTACATATTGAAGGTATTTGTACTTGCTAGTTGATAAGTAGTATTCACAAACCTTTATCTTGCGCCCTGACCATTTGTGACTCGTGTTATGAGCTGTAAAAGGTTACCACGCTTAGTGAAATTATTTGGTCATGGTCAGTGACATATGCCTACTTTGGTTGGTCATCGTGCATGGTATCCACACCGTGCCACAACGTACTGAAGGTCCTTGTGCTTGCTAGTCGAAACCTGGTGTTCTCAAACCATTGTCTCCCCGTCTGACCATTTGTGACTCCTATTATGAGTTGTCAACGCTGACAACAAACAGCGGATTCCTTTGGTCAATGGTAGTACATATGCCTACTTTGGTCCGTCATTTTGCATGGTAGCCACACCGTGCTTAAACTGATTGATGGTCGCTGTACTTGCTAGTTGAGGACTGATATTCACAGACCATTATTTCCCCCTCTGACCGTTTGTGACTCGTGTTATGGTTGGTGAATGTTGACCACCCATATTGAAATTCTTTCATCATGGCCGGTGACATATGCCTAGTTTTGTTGTTTGATGTGCATTGTAGCCACACCGTGCATCTACGTATTGAAGATATTTTTCCTTTCTAGTCAAAACATAGGGTTCCCAAACCATTGCCTTTCCCTTTCACCATTTGTGATTCGTGGTATGAGTTGTCAACGTTGACCATACATAGTGGACTTCTTCGGTCATAGTCATTGACGTCTGCATCTTTGGTTGGTCACTGCGCAAGCTAGCCACACCGTGCCACTACTTGTTGAAAATCTTTCTACTTGCTAGTTGATAAACAGTGTTCCCAACCCATGGTTTCCCCCACTGACCATTTGTGACTCGTGTTATGAGTTTTCAACGTTAACCACACACTGTGAAATCCGTTTGAACATGGTTTGTGACATATGCCTACTTTGGTTTGTCACTGTACATGGTTACCACGCCGTGTCATTACGTATCGAAGGTCTTTGTGCTTTTTTGTTGACAGCTAGTGTTCTCGACCCGTTGTTAGCCTCCCCTGACTATCCGTGACTCGTGTTGTGGGTTGTCAACATTGACCACATGAAGTGAAATTCTTTGGTCATGGTCAGTGACATATGCATAGTTTGGTTGGTCACTGTGCATTGTAGCCACGCTGTGCCACTGCATATTGAAGATACTTGTACTTGATAGTCGATACCTAGTATTTAGAAACCATTATCTTTCACTATAACCATTTGTGACTCATGTTATGAGTTGTCAAAATTTACCACACATGGTGACATTCTTTGGTCATGGTCAGTGACATATGGTTGGTCATCGTGCATAGTATCCACACCGTGCCACAACGTACTGAATATCATTGTGTTTGCTAGTTGATACCTGGTGTTCCCAAATAATTGTTTCCCCCTCTAACTATTTGTGACTCGTATTATGAGTTGCCAACGTTGACCATACACAGCGGATTTCTTTGGTCAAAGGCAGTACATATGCCTACTTTGGTCGGTCATTGTTCATGGTAGCCACACCGTGCTACTATGAATTGAAGGTCATTGTACTTGCTAGTTGAGAACTGATATAACCGGACCATTGTTTCTCCCTCTGACCGTTTGTGACTCGTATTATGGTTGGTGAATGTTGACCACCCATATTGAAATTCTTTCATCATGGCCGGTGACATATGCCTAGTTTTGTTGTTTGGTATGCATAGTAGCCACACTGTGCCACTACGTATTGAAGATATTTGTCCTTTCTAGTCAATACATAGGGTTCCCAAACCATTGTCGCTCCCTCTCACCATTTGTTACTCGTGTTACGAGTTGTCAATGTTAACCATACACAGTGGACCTCCTCGGTCATAGTCAGTGACGTGTGCATTGTTTGATTTGTCACTGTGCACGCTAGCCACACTGTACCACTACTTGTTGAAAATCTGTCTACTTGGTAGTTAATAAATAGTGTTCCCAACCCATGGTTTCGCCCACTGACCATTTGTCACTCGTGTTATGAGTTTAACCACACACTGCAAAATCCGTTTGGTCATGGTTTGTGACATATGCCTACAATGGTTTGTCGGTGTACATGGTTACCACGCCGTGTCATTACGTATCAAAAGTGTTTGTGCTTTCTTGTTGACAGCTAGTGTTCCCGAACCATTGTTAGCCCCCTCTGACTATCTGGGACTCGTGTTGTGAGTTGTCAACATTGACCACATGATGTGAATTTCTTTGGTCATGGTCAGTGATACATGCATACTTTGGTTGGTCACTGTGCATTGTAGCCACACTGTGCCACTACATGTTGAAGGTACTTGTACTTGCTACTCAATAACTAGTATTTAGAAACCATAATCTTTCACTTTGACCATTTGTGACTCGTGTTATGAGTTGTCAAAGTTTACCACACATAGTGAAATTCTTTGGTCATGGTCAGTGACATATGGTTGGTCATCGTGCGTGGTATCCACACCGTGCCACAACGTACGGAATGTCATTGTGCTTGCTAGTTGATACCTGTTGTCCCCAAACAATTGTTTCCCCCTCTGACTTTTTGTGACTCATATTATAAGTTGCCAACGTTGACCATACACAGTGGATTTCTTTGGTCAAATGCAGTACATATGCCTATTTCGGTCGGTCGTTGTTTATGGTAGCCACACCATGCTACTACTGATTGAAGGTCGTTGTACTTGCTATTTGAGAACTGATATTCCCGGACCATTGTTTCCCCCTCTGACCGTTTGTGACTCGTGTTATGGTTGGTGAACGTTGACCACCCATATTTAAATTCTTTTGTCATGGTCAGTGACATATGCCTAGTTTGGTTGTTGGGTGTGCATAGTAGCCCCATCGTGCCACTACGTATTGAAGGTATTTGTCTTTTCTAGTCCATGCATAGGGTTCCCAAACCATTGTCTCTCCCTCTGACCATTCGTGACTCGTGTTATGAGTTGTCAATGTTGACCACACATAGTGGACTTCTTCGGTCATAGTCAGTGCCGTATGCATCCTTTGGTTGGTCACTGTGTACGCTAGCCATACCGTGCCACTGCTTGTTGAAGGTCCTTGTACTTGCTGGTTGATAACTAGTGTTCTCAACCCGTTGTTTCCCCCTCTGACAATTTGTGACTCGTGTTATGTATTTTCAACGTTGACCACACACTGTGAAACTCTTTTGGTCATGGTTAGTGACATATGCCTACTTTGGTTTGTTACTGTACATGGTTACCACGCCGTGTCACTACGTATTGAAGGTCTCTGTGCTTTCTAGTTGATAGCTAGTGTTCCCAAACCATTGTTGTCCCCTCTGAATATCTGTGACTCGTGTTGTGAGTTGCCAACATTGACCACATGAAGTGAAATTCTTTGGTCATGGTCAGTGACATATGCATACATTGGTTGGTCACTGTCCATTGTAGCCACACTCTGCCACTGCATATTGAAGGTATTTGTTCTTGCTAGTCGATAACCAGTGTTTAGAAACCATTATCTTCTACTCTGACCATTTGTGACTCGTGTTATGAGTTGTCAAAGTTTACCACACATGGTGACATTCTTTGGTCATGGTCAGTAACATATGGTTGGTCATCGTGCATGGTATTTACACCATGCCACAACGTACTAAAGATCATTGTGCATGCTACTTGATACCTGGTGTTCCAAAACAATTGTTTCCCCCTCTGACTATTTGTGACTCGTATTATGAGTTGCCAACATTGACCATACACAGAGGATCTCTTTGGTCAAAGGCAGTACATATGCGTACTTTGGTCGGTCATTGTGCATGGTAGCCACATCGTGCAACTACTGACTGAAGGTCGTTGTACTTGCTAGTTGGTATCTAGCATTCCCAAACCACTGTTTCCTCCACTGACCGTTTGTGACCCATATTATGGGTTGTCAGCGTTTTCCACACATAGTATAGTTATTTGGTCATGTTAAGTGGTCCATGCCTAATCTGGTCGGTCATTGTTCATGGTAGCAACACCGTTCCCTACTTGTTGAAAGTCTTAGTACTTGCTACTCAATAAATAGCAAAAGGATTCTCCCTTGGACACCAGGTCGGTTCTTCTTGATTTGTTATGCGTAGGTGCCCTCACTGGAATACTCCCTCCCACCCTCCTAGAGGGATGATCTGTAGAAGACCTGGAGGACAGATTTGCGACCGCATTATGACACCCCCCCCCCC
>SZWC01000044.1:500620-513478 GCA_023375785.1 Penium margaritaceum | reverse complement strand
CCCCTGCAGGTCGTGAGCCTATTATACATTGCGCATAAGAGGATTCAAACCCAGGACCCACCGCTCCAGATTCTAAGTCTATAGGCACTAAGCGAACTCAGATGGTGTTCATAGGATGTCCAAAAGACATTATAAGGGTTCCTATGGGTAAAGGGCATAAAATAAGGGGGTGTAAGATTAGAGGGTAGTTTTCAAAAGTATGAATGATAAGAATGTTAGTTTAATCAGAAAAAAATGACGCAGACGGAATTTCAAATATTGCAATTTTGAGCTTGAATAACCTCTCAACCATTGCTCCGACTGACCAGCCGTAAGAAGAAAAGTTGACTACTCTGAGTGAAACTCTTCCTATGATATTCAGTGACACAAGCATGCTTCGGTTGGTCATTGTGCATGGTAGCCACACTGTGCCACCACTTATCGAAGGTCTTTGTACTTGCTAGTCAATACAGAGTATTCCCAAACCATTATTTCTCCCTCTGCCCATTTTTGACTTGTATTATGAGTTGTGAACGCTGACCACACACACTAGACTTGTTTGGTCATGAGCAGCGGTTTATGCCTAATTGGGTAGTTCATTGTGCACGGTAGCCACACCGGGCCAATACATACAAAAAATCTTTGTACTTGCTAGGAGAAACATAGTGTTTTGAAATCATGTTTCCCCCCTCTGACCATTTGTGACTCATGTCATGGGTTGTGAACGTTGACCACCCATATTGAAATTCTTTGGTCATGGTTAGTGCCATATGCCTAGTTTGGTTTGTCACAGTACGTGGTTACCACGCCGTGTCACTACGTATTGAAGGTCTTTGTGCTTTCTATGTGATGGCTAGTGTTCCCAAACCATTGTTACCCTCCTCTGACTATCCGTGACCCGTGTCGTGAGTTGTCAACGCTGACCACATGAAGTGAAATTTGTTGGTCATGGTCAGTGACATATGCATAATTTGGTTGGTCACTGTGCATGGTAGCCACGCTGTGCCACTACATATTGAAGGTATTTGTACTTGCTAGTCAATAACTAGTATTCACAACCCTTTATTTTCCACCCTGACCATTTGTGAGTCGTGTATTGAGTTGTCGAAGTTTACCACACTTAGTGAAACTATTCAGTCATGGTCAGTGACATCTGCTTACTTTGGTTGGTCATCGTGCATGGTATCCACACTGTGCCACAACATATTGAAGTTCCTTGTGCTTGCTAGTTGGTACCTGGTGTTTCCCCCTCTGACCATTTTTTACTCCTGTTATGAGTTGTCAACGCTGACCACTCACAGCGGATTTCTTTGGTCAAAGGTAGTACATATGCCTACTTTGGTCGGTCATTGTGCATGGTAGCCACACCGTGCTTATCCTGATTGAAGGTCGCTGTACTTGCTAGTTGAGAACTGATATTCACAGACCATTGTTTCCCCCTCTGGCCGTTTGTGACTCGTGTTATGGTTGGTGAATGTTGACCACCCATATTGAAGTTATTTCATCATGGCCGGTGACATATGCATAGTTCCGTTGTTTGGTGTGCATAGTAGCCACACCGTGCCACTACGTATTGAAGATATTTATCCTTCCTAGTCGATACATAGGGTTCCGAACCCATTGTCTCTCCCTCTGACCATTTGTGACTCGTGGTATGAGTTGTCAATGTTGACCATACACCGTGGACTTCTTCGGTCATAGTCAGTGATGAGTGCATCCTTTGGTTTTTCACTGCGCAAGCTAGCCACACCGTGCCACTACGTGTTGAAAATCTTTCTACTCGCTAGTTGATAAAAAGTGTTCCCAACCCATGGTTTCCCCCACAGACCATTTGTGACCCGTGTTATGAGCTTTCAACGTTAGCCACACACTGTGAAATCCGTTTGGTCATGGTTTGTGACATATGCTTACTTTGGTTTATCACTGTACATGGTTACCACGCCGTGTCATTACGTATCGAAGGTCTTTGTGCTTTCTTGTTGACAGCTAGTGTTCTCGACCCATTGTTAGCCCCCCCTCTGACTATCTGTGACCCGTGTTGTGAGTTGTCAACACTGACAACATGAAGTGAAAGTCTTTGGTCATGGTCAGTGACATATGCATAGTTTGGTTGGTCACTGTGCATTGTAGCCACGCTGTGCCACTGCATATTGAATTCATTTATACCTGCTAATCAATAACTAGTATTTAGAAAACATTATCTTTCACTCTGACCATTTGTGACTTGTGTTATGAGTTATCAAGGTTTTCCACACACGGTGACATTATTTGGTCATGGTCAGTGACATACGGTTGGTCATCGTGCATGGTATCCACACCGTGCCACAACGTACTGAAGGTCATTCTACTTGCTAGTTGATACCTGGTGTTCCCAAGCAATTGTTTCCCCCTCTAACTATTTGTGACTCATATTTTGAGTTGCCAACGTTGACCATACACAGCGCATTTCTTTGGTCAAAGGCAGTACATATGCCTACTTTGGTCGGTCATTGTGCATGGTAGCCACACCGTGCTACTTTTGATTGAAGGTCATTGTACTTGCTAGTTGAGAACTGATATTCCCAGACCATTGTTTCCCCCTCGGACCGTTTGTGACTCGTGATATGGTTGGTGAATGTTGACCACCCATATTGAAATTCTTTCATCATGGCCGGTGACATATGCCTAGTTTGGTTGTTTGGTGTGCATAGTAGCCACACCGTGCCACTACGTATTGAAGATATTTGTCCTTTCTAGTCAATACATAGGGTTCCCAAACCATTGTCTCTCCCTCTCACCATTTGTGACTCGTGCTACGAGTTGTCAATGTTGACCATACATAGTTGACTTCTTTGGTCATAGTCAGTGACGTGTGCATCCTTTGAATGGTCACTGTGCACGCTAGCCACACCGTGCCACTACTTGTTGAAAATCTTTCTACCTGGTAGTTTATAAATAGTGTTCCCAACCCATGGTTTCCCCCACTGACCATTTGTGACTCGTGTTATGAGTTTTCAACGTTAACCACACACTGCAAAATCCGTTTGGTCATGGTTTGTGACATATGCCTACTTTGGTTAGTCACTGTACATGGTTATCACGCTGTGTCATTACGTATCAAAGTTCTTTGTGCTTTCTTGTTGACAGCCAGTGTTCTGGACCCATTGGTAGCCCCCTCTGACTATCCGTGACTCGTGTTGTGAGTTGTCAACATTGACAACATGAAGTGAATTTCTTTGGTCATGGTCAGTGACATATCCATATTTGGGTTGGTCACTGTGCATTGTAACCACACCGTGCCACTGCATATTGAAGGTATTTGTACTTGCTAGTCAAGAACTAGTATTTAGAAACCATAATCTTCCACTCTCACCCGTTGTGACTCGTGTTATAAGTCATCAAAGTTTACCACACATGGTGACATTCTTTGGTCGTGGTCAGTGACATATGGTTAGTCATCGTGCATGGTATTTACATTATGCCACAACGTACGAAATGTACGTGTGCTTGCTAGTTGATACCTGGTGTTCCCAAACAATTGTTTCCCCCTCTAACTATTTGTGACACATATTATGAGTTGCCAACATTGACCATACGGCACGGATTTCCTTGATCAAAGGCAGTACATATGCCTATTTTGGCCGGTTATAGTGCATGGTAGCCACACCATGCTACTACTGATTGAAGGTCGTTGTACTTGCTAGTTGAGAACTGATATTCCCGGACCATTGTTTCCCTGCCTGACCGTTTGTGACTCGTGTTATGGTTGGTGAACGTTGACCACCCGTATTGAAATTCTTTGGTCATGGTCAGTGACATATGCCTAGTTTTGCTGTTTGGTGTGCATAGTGGCCACACCGTGCCACTACGTATTGAAGTTCTTTGTCCTTTCTAGTCAATACATAGGGTTTTCAAACCATTGTCTCTCCCTCTGACCATTTGTGACTCGTGTTATGAGTTGTTAATGTTGACCACACATATTGGACTTCTTCAGTCATAGTCAGTGACGTATGCATCCTTTGGTTGGTCACTGTGTATGCTAGCCATACCGTGCCATTCTTTGTTGAAGGTCTTTGTACTTGCTGGTTGATAACTAGTGTTCTCAACCCATCATTTCCCCCTCTGACAAATTGTGACTTGTCTTATGCGTTTTCAACGTTGACCACACATTAGGAAACTCTTTTGGTCATGGTTAGTGACATATGCCTACTTTGGTTTGTCATTGTACATGGTTACCACACCGTGTTACTAAGTATCGAAGGTCTCTATGCTTTCTAGTTAATAGCTTGTATTCCCGGACCATTGTTACCCCCTCTGAATATCTGTGACTCGTGTTGTGAGTTGTCAACATTGACCACATGAAGTGAAATTCTTTGGCCATGGTCAGTGACATATGCATACTTTGGCTGGTCTCTGTGCATTGTAGCCACAATGTGCCACTGCATATTGAAGGTATTTGTACTTGCTAGTCGATAACTAGTATTTAGAAACCATTATCTTCTACTCTGACCATTTGTGACTCGTGTTATGAGTTTTCAAAGTTTACCACACATGGTGACATTCTTTGGTCATGGTCAGTGACATCTGGTTGGTCATTGTGCATAGTATCCATACCGTGCCACAATGTACTAAAGGTCATTGTGCTTGCTAGCTGATACCTGGTGTTCCCAGACAATTGTTTCCCCCTCTGACTATTTGTGACTCGTATTATGAGTTGCCAACGTTGACCATACACAGCGGATTTCTTTGGTCAAAGGCAGTACATATGCCTACTTTGGTCGGTCATTGTGCATGGTAGCCACACCGTGCTACTACTGACTGACGGTTGTTGTACTTGCTAGTTGGTACATAGTATTTCCAAACCATTGTTTCCTCCACTGACTGTTTGTGACCCATAGTATGGGTTGTCAACGTTGTCCACACATAGTAAAACTATTTGGTCATGGTAAGTGGCCCATGCCTAATCTGGTTGGTCATTGTGCATGGTAGCCACACCGTTCTACTACTTTTTGAAAGTCTTTGTACTTGCTAGTCAATGAATAGCAAAAGATTTATCCCTTCTACACCAGGTCCGTTTTTGTTGATTTGTTACGAATAGGTGCCCTCACTGGAATACTCCCTCCCACCCCGCTAGAGGGATGTTCCGTGGACAACCTGGAGGATAGATTTGCCACCGCATTATTACACCCTCCTACCCCCCATGGTTTAGGCTCGAAGGGAGAGTTGAGGTATCACAACACGGCTGCCCCCTACCCCCCCCCCCCTCCAAGGTCGTGAGCCTATTCTATATTGCGCCTACGAGGATTCAAACCCAGGACCTACCGCTCCAGAATCTAACTCTATAAGCACTAAGCCAGCTCACATGGTGTTCATATGATATCCAAATGACATTATAAGGGTTCCTATGTGTAAAGGGCATAAAATAAGGGGGTGAAGATATGAGGGCAGTTTTCAAAAGTGTGAATGATAACAAAGTTAGTTTAATCATAAAAAATGACGCAGAAAGAATTTCAAATATTGCAAATTCGAGCTTGAATAACCTCTCAACAATTGCTCAGATTGACCAGCCGTAAGAATGAAAGTTGACTACACACAGTGAAACTCTTTTATGATATTCAGTGACACAAGCACACTTTGGTTGGTCATTGTGCATGGTAGCCACACCCTGCCACCACTTATCGAACGTCTTTGTACTTGCTAGTCAATACCAATTATTCCCAAACCATTGTTTCTCCCTTTGCCCGTTTTTGACCTGTATTATGAATTGTGAACGTTGACCACACACACTAAACTTCTTTGGTCATGAGCAGTGATGTGTGCCTACTTGGATAGGTCATTGTGCACGATAGCCATACCGGGCCAATACGTACAAAAAATCTTTATACTTGCTAGAAGATACGTATTGTTTTGAAACCATGTTTCCCCCCTCTGACCATTTGTGACTCATGTTATGGGTTGTGAACGTTGACCACCCATATTGAAATTCTTTGGTCATGCTTAGTGACATATGCTTACTTTGGCTTGTCACTGTAGGTGGTTTCCACGCCGTGTCACTACGTATTGAAGGTCTATGCGCTTTCTATTTGATAGCTAGTGTTCCCAAACCATTGTTACCCTCCTCTGACTATCGGTGACTCGTGTCGTGAGTTGTCAACGCTGACCACATGAAGTGAAATTTGTTGGTCATGGTCAGTGACATATGCATACTTAGGTTGGTCATTATGCATGGTAGCCACGCTATGCCACACCATATCGAATGTATTTGTACTTGCTAGTCGATAACTATTATTCACAAACCATTATCTTCCACCATGACCATTTGTGACTCGTGTTATGAGTTGTCAAAGTTTACCACACTTAGTGAAATTATTTGGTCATGGTCAGTGACACATGCCTACTTTGGTTGGTCATCGTTCATGGTATCCACACCGTGCTACAACGTATTGAAGGTCCTTATGCTTGCTAGTTGAAACCTGGTGTTCCCAAACCATTGTCTCCCCCTCTGACCATTTGCGACTCCTATTATGAGTTGTCAACGCTGACCACACACAGCGGATTATTTGGTCAAAGGTAGTACATATGCCTACTTTGGTCGATCATTGTGCATGGTAGCCACACCGTGCTTATATTGATTGAAGGTCGCTGTACTTGCTAGTTGAGAACTGACATTCACAGACCATTGTTTCTCCCTTTGACGGTTTGTGACTCGTGTTATGCTTGGTGAATGTTGACCACCCATATTTAAATTATGTAATCATGTTCGGTGACATGTTCCTTGTTTGGTTGTTTGGTGTGCATAGTAGCCACACCGTGGCACTACGTATTGAAGTTCGTTGTCCTTTCTAGTCGATACATAAGATTCCCAAACCATTGTCTCCCCGTCTGACCATTTGTGACTTGTGTTATGAGTTGTCAACGTTGACCACACATAGCGGATTTCTTTGGTCAAAGGCAGTACATATGCCTACTTTGGTTGGTCATTGTGCATGGTAGCCACACTGTGCTACTACTGACTGAAGGTCGTTGTACTTGCTAGTTGGTATCTAGTATTCCCAAACTATTGTGAACTGACATTCACAGACCATTGTTTCCCCCTCTGACCGTTTGTGACTCGTGTTATGGTTTGTGAATGTTGACCACCCATATTGAAATTCTTTCATCATGGCCGTCGACATATGCCTAGCTTGGTTGTTTGGTGTGCATGGTAGCCACACCGTGCCACTACATATTGAAGATATTTATCCTTTCTCGTCGAAACAAAGGGTTCCCAAACCATTGTCTCTCCCTCTGCGCATTTGTGACTCGTGGTATGCGTTGTCAATGTTGACCATACATAGTGGACTTCTTCGGTCATAGTCAGTGACGTGTGCATCCTTTGGTCGGTCACTGTGCACGCTAACCATACCGTGCCACTACTTGTTGAAAATCATTCTACTTGCTAGTTGATAAATAGTGTTCCCAACCCATGGTTCCCCCACTGACCATTTGTGACTCGTGTTATGAGTTTTCAACGTTAACCACACACTGTGAAATCCGTTTGGTCATGGTTTGTGACATATGCCTGCTTTGGTTTGTCACTGTACATGGTTACCTTGCCGTGTCATTGCGTATCAATGGTCTTTGTGCTTTCTTGTTGACAGCTAGTGAATTCAAACCATTGTTAGCCCCCTCGGACTATCTGTGACTCGTGTTGTGGGTTGTCAGCATTCACCACATGAAGTGAAATTCTTTGGTCATGGTCAGTGACATGTGCATACTTTGGTTGGTCACTGTGCATTATAGCCACACTGTGCCACTGCATATTGAAGGTATTTGTACTTGCTAGTCAATAACTAGTAGTTTGAAACCATTATCTTCCACTCTGAACATTTGTGACTCGTATTATGAGTTGTCAAAGTTTACCACACATGGTGACATTCTTTGGTCATGGTCAGTGACATATGGTTGGTGATCGTGCATGGTATCCACAATGTACCACAACGTACTAAAGGTCAGTCTGCTTGCTAGTTGATACCTGGTTTCCCAAAGAATTGTTCCCCCCCTCTGACTATTTGTGACTCGTATTATGTGTTGCCAAAGTTGACCATACACAGCGGATTTCTTTGCTCAAAGGCAATACATATGCCTACTTTGGTCGGTCATTGTGCATGGTAGCCACACCGTGCTACTACTGACTGAAGGTCGTTGTACTTGCTAGTTGAGAACTGATATTCTTGGACCATTGTTTCCCCCCTCTGACCGTGTGTGACTCGTGTTATGGTGGGTAAACGTTGACCAACCATATTGAAATTATTTGGTCCTGGTCAGTGATATATGCCTAGTTTGGTTGATTGGCGTGCATAGTAGCCACACCGTGCCACTACTTGTTGAAGTTCTTCATACTTGCTAGTTGATAACTAGTGTTCCCAACCCATTTTTTCCCCCTTTAACCATTTGTGACTCGTGTGATGTGTTTTCAATGTTGACCACACACAGTGAAATTTGTTGGTCATTGTTAGTGACATATGCCTTGTTTGGTTTGTCACTGTACGTGGTTACCACTCCGTGTCACTACGTAACAAAGGTATTTGTGCTTTGTAGTTAATAGTTGGTGTTCCCAAACCATTGTTACCCCACTCCGACTATCAGTGACTTGTGTTGTGAGTTGTCGACACTGACCACATGAAGTGAAATTTGTTGGTCACTGTGCAGGGTAGCCACGCTGTGCCACTACATATTGAAGGTATTTGTACTTGCTAGTGTATAAATAGTATGCAGAAACCATTATCTACCACCCTGACCATTTGTGACTCGTGTTATGAGTTGTCAAAGTTGACCACACTTACTGACATTATTTGGTCATGGTCAGTGACATATGCCTACTTTGGCTGGTCATCGTGCATGGTATCCACACCGTGCCACACCGTATTGAAGGTCCTTGTGCTTGCTAGTTGATAGCTGGTGCTCCCAAACCATTGTCTCCCCCTCTGACCATTTTTGACTCCTATTATGAGTTGTCAATGTTGACCACACACAACGGATTTTTGTGGTCAAAGGCAGTACACATGCCTACTTTGGTCGGTTATTGTGCATGGTAGCCACACCGTGCTTATACTGATTGAAGGTCACTGTACTTGCTAGTTGAGAACTGATATTCCCAGACCATTGTTTCCCTTTCTAACCATTTGTGACATGTGTTATGGTTGGTGAACATTGACCACCCATGTTGAAATTCTCTTGTCATGGTTAGTGACATATGCCTAGTTTTGTTGTTTGGTGTGCATAGTATCCACACCGTGCGAGTACGTATTGAACATATTTGTCCTTTCCAGTCAATACATAGGGTTCCCAAACCATTGTCTGTCCCTCTGACCATTTGTGACTCGTGTTTGAAACAAAGTAGGCATATGTACTGAATGGTCATAACACGAGTCACGAATGGTTTGGGAACCCTATGCATTCCCGGACCATTGTTTCCCTCTCTGACCATTCGTGACTTGTGTTACGACCATTAGTACATATGCCTACTTTGGTCGTAACACGAGTCACAAATGGTCAGAGGGACAGACAATGGTTTAGGAGCCCTATGTATCGACTAGAGAGGACAAATTGTTTCAATACGTAGTGGCACGGAGTGTTTACTATGCACACAAAACAACCAAACTAGGCATATGTAACTGACCATGACCAAAGAATTTCAATATGGGTGGTCAACGTTCACCGACCATAACACGAGTCATAAACGGTCAGAGGGGGAAACAATGGTCCGGGAATATCAGTTATCAACTAGCAAGTACAACGACCTTCAATCAGTAGTAGCATGGTGTGGCTACCATGCACAATGACCGACCAAAGTAGGCATATGTACTGCCTTTGACCAAATAAATCCGATTTGTATCGTCAACGTTGGTAACTCACAATATGAGTCACAAATAGTCAGAGGGGGAAACAATTGTTTGGGAACACCGGGTATCAACTACCAAGCACAATGACATTCCGTACGTTGTGGCACAGTGTGGATACCATGCACGATGACCAACCATATGTCACTTGCCATGACCAAAGAATGTCACAATGTGTGGTAAACTTTGACAACTCATATAACGAGTCACAAATGGTCAGAGTGAAAAATGATGGGTTCTAAATACTAGTTATTGACTAGCAAGTAGAAGTACCTTCAATATGCAGTGGCACATTGTGGCTACAATGCACTGTGACCAACCAAAGTGTGCATATGTCACTGACCATGACCAAAGAATTTCACTTCATGTGGTCAATGTTGACAACTCACAACACGAGTCACAGATAGTCAGAGGGGGCTAACAATGGTTTGGGAACACTATCTGTCAACAAGAAAGCACAAAGACCTTTGATACGTAATGACACGGCGTGGTAACCATGTACAGTGACAAACCAAAGTAGGCATATGTCACAAACCATGAACAAACGGATCTCGCAGTGTGTGGTTAACGTTGACGACTCATAACACGTCACAAATGGTCAGTGGGGGAAACCATGGGATGGGAACACTATTCATCAACTTCTAAGTAGAGAGATTTTCAACAAGTAGTGGCACGGTGTGGCTAGCGTGCACAGTGACCAATCAAAGGATGCGCACGTCACTGACTATGACCGAAGAAGTCCACTATGTATGGTCAACAATATCAACTTGTAACACGAGTCACAAATGGCAAAGGGAGAAACAATGGTTTGGGAGCCCTATGTATTGACTAGTAAGGACAAACATCTTCAATACGTAGTGGCACGGTGTGGCTACTATGCACACCAAACAACCAAACTAGGCATATGTCACCGGCCATGATGAAAGAATTTCAACATGTGTGGTCAACATTCACCAACCATAACACGATTCACAAACGGTCACAGGGGGAAACAATGGTGTGTGAATATCAGTTGTCAATAGTTTTGGAATACTATATACCAACGAGCAAGTACAACGACCTTCAGTCAGTAGTAGCACAGTGTGGCTACCATGCACAATGACCAACCAAAGTAGGCATATGTACTGCCTTTGACCAAAGAAATCCGCTGTGTGTGGTCAACGTTGACAACTCATGACACGAGTCACAAACGGTCAGAGGGGAAAAATGGTCTGTGAATATCAGTTCTCAACTAGCAAGTACAACGACCTTCAGTCAGTAGTAGCACAGTGTGGCTACCATGCACAATGACCAACCAAAGTAGGCATATGTACTGCCTTTGACCAAAGAAATCCGCTGTGTGTGGTCAACGTTGACAACTCATGACACGAGTCACAAATGGTCAGAGGAGGAGACAATGGGTTGGGAATCCTATGTATTGACTAGAAAGGACAACGAACTTCAATACATCGTGGGACGGTGTGGCTACTATGCACACCAAACAACCAAACAAGGCATATGTCACCGACCATGATCAAAGAATTTCAATATGGGTGGTTAACATACACCAACCATAACACGAGTCACAAACGGTCAGAGGGGAAAAATGGTCTGTGAATATCAGTTCTCAACCAGCAAGTACGACGACCTTCAATCAGTATAAGTACGGTGTGGCTAGCATGCACAATGACCGACCAAAGTAGGCATATGTACTACCTTTGACCAAAGAAATCTGCTGTGTGTGGTCAGCATTGACAACTTATAATAGGAGTCAGAAATGGACAGAGGGGGAGACAATGGGTTGGGAACACCAGGTTTCAACTAGCAAGCACAAGGACCTTCAATACGTTGTGGCACGGTGTGGATGCCATGAAGGATGACCAACCAAATTAGGCATGTGTCACTGACCATGACCAAATAATTTCACCGTGTGGTAAACTTTGACAACTCATAACACGAGTCACAAATGGTCATGGTGGACGATAATGGTTTGTGAATACTAGTTATCGACTAGCAAGTACAAATACCTTCAATATGTAGTGGCACTGCGTGGCTACCATGCATAGTGACGAACCAAAGTATGCATATGTCACTGACCATGACCAACGAACTTCACTTCATGTGGTCAGCATTGACAGCTCACGACACGAGTCACCGATAGTCAGAGGAGGGTAACAATGGTTTGGGAACACTAGCTATCAAATAGAAAGCGCATAGACCTTCAATACGTAGTGACACGGCGTGGAAACCACGTACAGTGACAAGCCAAAGTAAGCATGTGTCACTAAGCATGACCAAAGAATTTCAATATGGGTGGTCAACGTTCACAACCCATAACATGAGTCACAAATGGTCAGAGGGGGAAAACATAGTTTCAAAACACTATGTATCTTCTAGCAAGTAAAAAGGTTTTTTGTACGTATTGGCCCGGTTTGGCTACCGTGCACAATGACCTATCCAAGTAGGCATACATCACTGCTCATGACCAAGGAATTTAGTGTGTGTGGTCAACGTTCACACCTCATAATACATGTCAAAAATGGGCAGAGGGAGAAACAATGGTTTTGGAATACTTGGTTGTGACTAGCAAGTACAAAGACCTTCGATAAGTGGTGGCACGGTGTGGCTACCATGCACAATGACCAGCCAAAGTATGCTTGTGTCACTGAATATCATAAAAGAGTTTCACTGTGTGTAGTCAACTTTCATTCTTACTGCTTGTCAATCGGAGCAATTGTTGAGCGGTTATTCAATCTTGAATTTGCAATATTTGACATTCCGTCTGCGTCATTTTTTTACGATTAAACTAACTTTTTTATCATTCATACTCTTGAAAACTACCATCTAATCTTACACCCCCCTTATTTTATGCCCTTTACTCATAGGAACCCTCATAATGTCATTTGGACATCATATGAACACCATGTGAGTTGGCTTAGTGCTTATAGAGTTAGATTCTGGAGCGGTAGGTCCTGGGTTTGAATCCTCGTACGCGCAATATAGAATAGGCTCGCGACCTAGGGGGGGGGGGGGGGGGGGG
>SZWC01000044.1:489545-500514 GCA_023375785.1 Penium margaritaceum | reverse complement strand
ATAGAGTTAGATTCTGGAGCGGTAGGTCCTGGGTTTGAATCCTCGTACGCGCAATATAGAATAGGCTCGCAACCTAGGGGAGGGGGGGAGGGGTGGGTTGGCTGTGTTGTGATACCTCAACTCTCCCTTTGAGCCGAAGCCTTGGGGGGGTAGGGGGGTGTCATAATGCGGTTGCAAATCTGTCCTCCAGGTCGTCCACGGAACATCCCTCTAGGGGGGTGGAGGAACTATTCCAGTGAGGGCACCTATGCGTAACAAATCAACAAAAAACCGGCCTGGTGTGAAAGGGAGAATCATTTTGCTATTTATTGACTAGCAAGTACAAAGACTTTCAATAAGTAGTGGAACGGTGTGGCTACCATGCACAATGAACGACCAGATTAGGCATGGGCCACTTACCATGACTAAATAATTTTATTATGTGTGGACAACATTGACAACCCATAATATGGGTCACAAACGGTCAGTGGAGGAAACAATGGTTTGCAAATACTAGATACCAACGAGCAAGTACAGCGACCTTCAGTCAGTAGTAGCACGGTGTGGCTACCATGCACAATGACCGACCAAAGTAGGTATATGTACTGCCTTTGACCAAAGAAATCCGATGTGTATGGTCAACGTTGGCAACTCATAATACGAGTCACAAATAGTCAGAGGAGAAAATAATTGCTTGGGAACACCAGGTATCAACTAGCAAGCACAATGACCTTCAGTACGTTGTGGCACGGCGTGGATACCATGCACAATGACCAAGCATATGTCACTGACCATGACCAACGAATGTCACCATGTGTGGTAAACTTTGACAACTCATAACACGAGTCACAAATGGTCAGAGTAGAAGATAATGGTCTATAAATACTAGTTATCGACTAGCAAGTACAAATACCTTCAATATGCAGTGGCACAGTGTGGCTACAATGCACAGTGACCAACCAAAGTATGCATATGTCACTGATCATGACCAAAGAAATTCACTTCATCGGGTCAATGTTGACAACTCACAACACGAGTCAGAGATATTCAGAGGGGACAACAATGGTTTGGGAACACTAGCTATCAACGTAGTGACACGGAGTGGTAACCATGTACAGTGACAAACCAAAGTAGGCATATGTCACGAACCATGCTCAAAAGAGTTTCACAGTGTGTGGTCACCGTTGAAAACGCATAACACGAGTCACAAATGGTCAGAGGGGGAAATAATGGGTTGGGAACACTAGTTATCAATCAGCAAGTACAACGACCTTCAACAAGCAGTGGCATGGTATGGCTAGCGTACAGACTGACCAACCAAATGATGCATACCTCACTGACTATGACCGAAGAAGTCCACTATGTGTGCTCAACATTGAAAACTCATTACACGAGCTACAAATGGTCAGAGGGAGAGACAATGGTTTGGGAACCCTATGTATCGACTAGAAAGGACAAAGAACTTCAATACGTAGTGGCACTGTGTGGCTGCTATGCACACCAAACAACAAAACTAGGCATGTCACTGACCATGACCAAAGAATTTCAATATGGGTGGTCAACGTTCACCAACCATAACACATGTCACAAACAGTGAGACGGGGAAATAATGGTCCGGGAATATCAGGTCTCAACTAGCATGTACAGTTACCTTCAATAAGTATAAGCACGGTGTGGCTACCATGCACAATGACCGACCAAAAAAGGCATATGTACAGCCTTTGACCAAAGAAATCCGCTATGTGTGGTCAACGTTGACAACTCATAGTAGGAGTCACAAATGGTTAGAGGGGCAGACAATGTTTTGGGCACACCAAGTATCAACTACCAAGAACAAGGACCTTCAATACGTTGTGATACGGTGTGGATACCATGCATGATGACCAACCAAAGTAGGCATATGTCATTGACCATGACCAAATAATGTCACTAAGTGTGGTAAACGTTGACAACTCATAACACGAGTCACAAATGGTCAGGGTGGAAGTTATTTGTTTATGAATACTATTTATCCACTAGCAAGTACAAATACCTTCAATATATAGTGGCACAGCATGGCTACCATGCATAGTGACCAACCAAAGTATGCATATGTCACTGACCACGACCAACGAATTTTACTTCATGTGGTCAGCGTTGACAACTCACAACACGGGTCACTGATAGTCAGAGTGGGGTAACAATGGTTTAGGAACACCAACTAGTAACTAGAAACCTCAAATACCTTTGTTACGTAGTGACATGGCGTAGTAACCATGTGTGGTGACAAACCAAACTAGGCATATGTTACTAACCATGACCAACGAATTTCACGGTGTGTGGTCAACGTTGAAAACTCATCACACGAGTCACAAATGGTCATATGGGGAAACAATGGGCTGGGAAAACTAGTTATCAACTAAGAAGTATGAAGAACTTCAGCAAGTAGTGGCACGGTGTGGCTAGCGTGCACAATGACCAACCAACGGATGAATACGTCACTGACTATGACGGAAGATGTCCACTATGTGTGGTCAACATCGACAACTCATAACACGAGTCACGAATGGTCCGAGGGAGAGACAATGGTTTGGAAACCATATGCATGGACTAGAAAGGACAAATGATTTCAATACTTAGTGGCACAGTGTGGCTACTATGCACACCAAACAACCAAACTAGGCATATGTCACTGACCATGACCAAAAATTTCAATATGGGTGGTCAACATTCACCAACCATAACACGAGTCACAAACGGTCAGAAGGGGGAAGCAATGGTCAAGGAATATCAGTTCTCAACTAGCAAGTACAACGACCTTCAATCAGCAGTAGCATTGTGTGGCTACCATGCACAATGACCGGCCAAAGTAGGCATATGTACTGCCTTTGACCAAAGAAATCCGCTGTGTATGGTCAACGTTGGTAACTAAAAATATGTGTCAAAAATTGTCACATGGGGAAACAATTGTTTGGGAACACCAGTTATCAACTAGCAAGCACAATGACATTCCGTACGTTGTGGCACGGTGTGGATACCATGCACAATGACCAACCATGTGTCACTGACCATGACCAAAGAATGTCACCATGTGTGGTAAACTTTGACAACTCATAACACGAGTCAAAAATGGTCAGAGTGGAAGATTATGGTTTCTAAATACTAGTTATTGACTAGCAAGTACAAATACCTTCAATATGCAGTGGCACGGTGTGGCTACAATGCTCAGTGACCAACCAAAGTATGCATATGTCACTGACCATGACCAAAGAATTTCATTTCATGTGGTCAATGTTGACAACTCACAACACGAGTCACAGATAGTCAGAGGGGCCTAACAATGGGCTGGGCTCACTAGTTGTCAGCAAGAAAGCACAAAGACCCTTCATATGTAATAACACGGCGTAGTAACCATGTACAGTGACAAGCCAAAGTAGGCATATGTCACAAACCATGACCAAACGGATTTCGCAGTGTGTGGTTAACGTTGAAAACGCGTAACACGAGTCCCAAATGGTCATCGGGGGAAACCATGGGTTGGCAACACTATTTATCAACAAGCAAGTAGACTGGTTTTCAACAAGTAGTGGCACGGAGTGGCTAGCGTGCACAATGACCAATCAAAGGATGCACACGTCACTGACTATGACCAAAGATGTTCACTATGTATGGTCAACTCAGACAACTCATAACATGAGTCACAAATGGTCAGAGGGAGAGACAATGGTTTTGGAACCCTATGTATTGACTAGAAAGGACAAATATCTTCAATACGTAGTTGCAGTGTGTGGCTTCTATGCACACCAAACAACCAAACTAGGCATATGTCACCGGCCATGATGAAATAATTTCAATATGGGTGGTCAATATTCACGAACCATAACACGAGTCACAAACGGTCAGAGTGGGAAACAATGGTCCGGGAATATCAGTTGTCAGCCAGCAAGTACAACCACCTTCAGTCAGTAGTAGCACAGTGTGGCTACCATGCACAATGACCGACCAAAGCAGGCATATGTACTGCCTTTGACCAAAGAAATCCGCTGTGTATGGTCAACGTTGGCAACTCATAATTCGAGTCACAAATAGTCAGAGGGGGAAAGACTTGTTTGGGAACATCAGGTATCAACTAGCAAGCACAATGACCTCCTGTATGTTTTGGCATGGTGTGGATACAATGCACAATGACTAACCATATGTCACTGACTATGACCAAAGAATGTCACCATGTGTGGTAAACTTTGACAACTCATAACAAGAGTCACAAATGGTCAGAGTGGAAGATCATGGTTTCTATATACTAGTAATCGACTAGCAATTACAAATACATTCAATATGCAGTGGCATAGTGTGGCTACTATGTACAGTGTCTAACCAAAGTATGCACATGTCACTAACGATGACCAAACCACTTCACTTCATGTGGTAAATGTTGACAACTCACAACACAAGTCACAGATATTTAGAGGGGGTAGCAATGGTTTGGGAACACTAGCTATCAATTACAAAGCACAGAGACCTTTGTTACGTAGTGACACGGTGTGGTAACCATGTACAGTGACAAACCAAAGTAGGCATATGTCACTAACCATGACCAAAAGAATGGCACAGTGTGTGGTCAACGTTGAAAACGCATAACATGAGTCACAAGTAGTCAGAGGGGGAAACAATGGGTTGGGAACACTAGTTTTCAACTAGCAAGTACAAATACCTTCAACAAGCACTGGCACGGTATGGCTAGCGTACACTGTGACCAACCAAAGGATGCATACGTCACTGACTATGACCGAAGAAGTCCACTATGTGTGGTCAACATTGACAACTCATAACACGGGTCACAAATGGTCACAGGGAGTGACAATGGTTTGGGAACCCTATGTATTGACTAGAAAGGACAAAGAACTTCAATACGTAGTTGTACGGTATGTCTACTATGCGCACCCAACAACCAAACTAGGCATGTCACTGACCATGACCAGAGAATTCCAATATGGGTGGTCAATGTTCACCAACCATAACACATGTCACAAACAGTCAGAAGGGGAAACAATGGTCTGGGAATATCAGTTCTCAACTAGCAAGTACAGTGACCTTCAATCAGTATAAGCACGGTGTGGCTACCATGCACAATGACCGACCAAAGTAGGCATGTGTACTGCCTTTGACTTAAGAAATCCGCTGTGTGTGGTTAACCTTGAAAACTCATAGTAGGAGTCACAAATGGTCAGAGGGGGAGACAATGGTTTGGGAGCACCAGATCTCAACTAGCAAGCACAAGGACCTTCAATAAGTTGTGGCACGGTGTGGATACCATGCACAATGACCGACCACAGTACGCATATGTCAGTGACCATGACCAAATAATGTCACTATGTGTGGTTAGCTTTGACATCTCATAACACGAGTCACAGATGGTCATGGTGGAAGATAATGGTTTGTGAATACTAGTTATCCACTAGCAAGTACAAATACATACAATATGTAGTAGCACAGCGTGGCTACCATGCACAGTGACCAACCAAAGTATGCATATGTCACTGACCATGACCAACGTATTTCACTTCATGTGGTCCGCGTTGACAACTCACAACCGGAGACACTGATAGTCAGAGTGGGCTAACAATGGTTTGGAAACACCAACTATGAACTAGAAAGCACAAATACCTTTATTACGTAGTGACACGGCGTGGTAACCACGTACAGTGACAAACCAAACTAGGCATATGTCACTAACGATGACCGACGATTTTCACGGTGTGTGGTCAACGTTGAAAACTCATCACACGAGTCACAAACGGGCAGAGGGGGGAACAATGGGTTGGGAACACTAGTTATCAACTAGCAAGTATGAAGAACTTCAACAAGTAGTGGCACGGTGTGGCTAGCGTTCACAGTGACCAACCAAAGGATGACTACACCACTGACTATGACATAAGAAGTCCACTACGCGTGGTCAACACTGTCAACTCATAACACGAGTCACGAATGGTCAGAGGGAGAGACAATGGTTTGGGAACCCTATGCATGGACTAGAAAGGACAAATAAATTCAATACGTAGTGGCACTGTGTGGCTACTATGCACACCAAACAACCAAAATAGGCATATGTCACTGACCATGACCAAAGAATTTCAATATGGTTGGTCAAAGTTCATCCACCATAACACGAGTCACAAACAGTCAGAAGGGGGAAACAATGGTCCGTGAATATCAGTTCTCAACTAGCAAGTACAACGACCTTCAGTCAGTAGTAGCACGGTGTGGCTACCATGCACAATGACCGACCAAAGTAGGCATATGTACTGCCTTTGACCAAAGAAATCCGCTGTGTATGGTCAACATTGGCAATTCATAATAAGAGTCACAAATGGTCAAAGGGGAAAACAATTATTTGTGAACACCAGGTATCAACTAGCAAGCACAATGACCTTCAGTACGTTGTGGCACGGTGTGGATACCATGCACAATGACCAACCATATGTCACTGACCATGACCAAAGAATGTCACCATGAGTGGTAAACTTTGACAACTCATAACACGAGTCACAAATGGTCAGAGTATAAGATAATGGTTTCTAAATACTAGTTATCAACTAGCAAAAACAAATACCTTCAATATGCAGTGGCACAGTGTGGCTACAATGCACAGTGAGCAACCAAAGTATGCATATGTCAATGACCATGACCAAAGAATTTCACTTCATGTGGTCAATGTTGACGACTCACAACACGAGTCAGAGATATCCAGAGGGGGTAAAAATGGTTTGGGAACACTAGCAATCAACTACAAAGCACATAGACATTTGATAAGCAGTGACACGGCGTGGTAACCATGTACATTGACAAACCAAAGTAGGCATATGTCACTAACTATGACCAAAAGAGTTTCACAGTGTGTGGTCTACATTGAGAATGCATAACACGAGTCACAAATTGTCAGAGGGGGAAACAATGGGTTGGGAACACTAGTTATCAACCAGAAAGTACAAAGATCTTCAACAAGCAGTGGCACGGTATGGATAGCTTGCACCGGGACCAGCCAAAGGATGCATTCGTCACTGACTATGACCGAAGAAGTCCACTATGTGTGGTCAACATTGACAACTCATAACACGAGTCACAAATGGTCAGATGGAGGGACAATGGTCTGGGAACCCTATGTATCGACTAGAAAGGACAAAGAACTTCAATACGTAGTGGCACGGTGTGGCTACAATGCACACCAAACAACCAAACTAGGCATGTCACTGACCATGACCAAAGAATTTCAAAATGGATGGTCAACGTTCACCAACCATAACATATGTCACGAATGGTCAGACGGAAAAACAATGGTCTGGGAATATCAGTTCTCAACTAGCAAGTATAGTGACCTTCAATCAGTGTAAGATCGGTGTGGCTACCATGCACAATGACCGACCAAAGTAGGCATATGTACTGCCTTTGACCAAAGAAATCCGCTGTGTATGGTCAACGTTGGCAACTCATAATATGAGTCACGAATAGTCAAAGGGGGAAACAATTATTTGGGAACACCAGGTATCAACTAGCAAGCACAATGACATTCTATACGTTGTGGCACGATGTGGATACCATGCACGATGATCAACCATATGTCACTGACCATGACCAAAGAACATCACCATGTGTGGTAAACCTTGACAACTCATAACACGAGTCACAAATGGTGAGAGTGGAAGACTATGGGTTCTTAATACTAGTTATTGACTAACAAGTACATATATCCAATATGCAGTGGCACAGTGTGGCTACAATGCACAGTGACCAACCAAAGTATGCATATGTCAGTGACCATGGCCATACATTTTCACTTCATGTGGTATATGTTGACAACTCACAACACGAGTCACATATAGTCAGAGGGGGCTAACAATGGTTTGGGAACACTACTTGTCAACAAGAAAGCACAAAGACCTTTGATACGTAATGACACGGTGTGGTAACCATGTACTGTGACAAACTAAAGTAGGCATATGTCACAAACCATGACCAAACAGAATTCGCAGTGTGTGGTTAACGTTGAAAACTCATAACACGCGTCACAAATAGTCAGCAGGAGAAACCATGGGTTGGGAACACTATTTATCAACTACCAAGTAGTGGCACGGTGTAGCTAGCGTGCATAGTAACCAGTCAAAAGATGCACACGTCACTGACTATGACCGAAGAAGTCCACTATGTATGGTCAACATTGGCAACTCATAACACGAGTCACAAATGGTCAGAGGGAGAGACAATGGTCTGGGAACCCTATGTATTGACTAGAGAGGACAAACATCTCCAATACGTAGTGGCACTGTGTGGCTACTATGCACACCAAAAACCAAACTAGGCATATGTCACTGGCCATGATGAAATAATTTCAATATGGGTGGTCAACATTCACCAACCATAACACGAGTCACAAACGGTCATAGGGGGAAACAATGGTCCGAGAATATCAGTTCTCAACTAGCAAGTACAACAACCTTCAATCAATAGTAGCACGGTGTGGCTCCCATGCACAATGACGGACCAAAGTAGGCATATGTAGTGCCTTTGACCAGAGAGATCCGCTGTGTATGGTCAACGTTGGCAGCTCATAATACGAGTCACAAATAGTTAGAGGGGGAAACAATTGTTTGGGAACACCGGGTATCAACTAGCAAGCACAATGACCTTCAGTAAGTCGTGGCACGGTGTGGATACAATGCACGATGACCAAAGAATGTCACCATGTGTGGTAAATCTTGACAACTCATAACATGAGTCACAAATGTTCAGAGTAAAAGATAATGGTTTCTAAATACTAGTTATCGACTAGCAAGTACAAATACCGTCAATATGCAGTGGCACAGCGTGGCTACAATGCTCAGTGACCAACCAAACTATGCATACGTCACTGACCCTGGCCAAATAATTTCACTTCATGTGGTCAATGTTGACAACTCACAGCACGAGTCACAAATAGTCAGAGGGGGCTAACAATGGGTCAAGAACACTAGCTGTCAACAAGAAAGCACAAAGACCTTCGATACGTAATGACACGGCGTGGTAACCATGTACAGTGACTAACCAAAGTAGGCATATGTCACAACCCATGACCAAACGGACTTCACAGTGTGTGGTTAACGTTGAAAACTCATAACACCAGTCACAAATGGTCATTGGTGGAAACCATGGGTTGGGAACACTATTTATCAACTAGCAAGTAGAAAGCTTTTCGGCAAGTAGTGGCACAGTGTGGCTAACTTGCGCAGTGACCAACCAAAAGATGCACACGTCAGTGACTATGACCGAAGAAGTCCACTATGTATGGTCAACATAGACAACTCATACCACGAGTCACAAATGGTCACAGGGAGAGAAATTGGTTTGGGAACCCTATGTATTGACTAGAAAGGACAAATTTCTTCAATACGTAGTGGGACGGTGTGGCTACTATGTACACCAAACAACCAAACTAGGCATATGTCACCGGCCATGATGAAAGAATTTCAATATGGGTCGTCAACATTCACCAACCATAATTTCAAGAATTTCAATATGGGTCGTCACAAACGGTCATAGGGGGAAACAATGGTCTGTGAATATCAGTTCTCAATTAGCAAGTACAGCGACATTCAATCAGTATAAGCACGGTGTGGCTACCATGCACAATGACCGACCAAAGTAGGCATATGTACTACCTTTGGCCAAAGAAATCCGCTGTGTGTGGTCAGCGTTGACAACTCACAATAGGAGTCACAACTGGTCAGAGGGGGAGACAATGTTTTGGGAACACCAGGTATCAACTATCAAGTACAAGGACTTCCAATACGTTATGGCACGGTGTGGATACCATGCACGATGACCAACCAAAGTAGGCATATGTCACTGACCATGACCAAATAACTTCACTAAGTGTGGTAAACTTTGAAAACTCATAACACGAGTCACAAATGGTCAAGGTGGAAGCTAAAGGTTTGTGAATACTAGTTATTGACTAGCAAGTACAAATACCTTTTATAGGTAGTGGCACAGTGTCGCTACCATGCACATTGATCAACCAAAGTACGCATATGTCACTGACCATGACCAACAAATTCCACTTCATGTGGTCAGCGTTGACAGCTCACGACACGAGTCACGGATAGTGAGATGAGGGTAACAATGGTTTGGGAACACTAGCTATCAAATATAAAGCACAAAGACCTTCAATACGTAGTGACACGGCGTGGTAACCACGTACAGTGACAAACCAAACTAGGCATATGTCAATATCCATGACCAAAGGATTCAATATGGGTGGTCAAAGTTCACAACCCATGACATGAGTCACAAATGGTCAGAGGGGGAGAACATGGTTTCAAAACACTATGTATCTCCTAGCAAGTACAAAGATTTTTTGTATGTATTGGCCCGGTGTGGCTACCGTGCACGATGACGTACCCAAGTAGGCATACATCACTGGTGATGACCAAAGAGGTTTAGTGTGTGTGGTCAACGTTCACAACTCATAATACAAGTCAAAAATGGGCAGAGGGAGAAACAATGGTTTGAGAATACTCGGTATTGACTAGCAAGTACAAAGATATTCGATAAGTGGTGGCACGGTGTGGCTACCATGCACAATGACCAATCAAAGTATGCTTGTGTCACTGAATATCATAAAAAGAGTTTAACTGTGTGTAGTAAACTTTCCTTCTTACGGCTGGTCAATCAGAGCAATGGTTGAGAGGTTATTCAAGCTCAAAGTTGCAATATTTGAAATCCCGTCTGCGTCATTTTGTTATGATTAAACTAACTTTGTTATCATTCATACTTTTGAAAACTACCCTCTAATCCTACACCCCCTTATTTTATGCCCTTTACCCATAGGAACCCTTATAATGTCATTTGGACATCACATGAACACCATGTGAGTTGGCTTAGTGCTTATGTATTTAGATTCTGGAGCGGTAGGTCCTGGGTTTGAAACCTCGTACGCGCAATATAGAATAGGCTCGTGACCTGGGGGGGGGGGGGGGGG
>SZWC01000044.1:475770-489493 GCA_023375785.1 Penium margaritaceum | reverse complement strand
GGGGGGGGGGGGGTGGCCGTGTTGTGATACCTCAATCCACTTTTGAGCCTGAGCCGTGGGGGGGTAGGGGGGGTGCATAATGCGGTCGCAAATCTGTCTTCTAGGTTGTCCACCGATCATCCCTCTAGGGAGGTGGGATGGAGTATTCCAGTGAAGGCACCTACGCGTAACAAATCAACAAAAACCGACCTGGTGTCAAAGGGAGAAACGTTTTGCTATTCATTGACTAGCAAGTACAAAGACTTTCAACAAGTAGTGGAACGGTATGGCTGTCATGCACAATGACCAACCAGATTAGGCATGGGCAACTTACCATGACCAGATAACTCTACTATGTGTGGTCAACGTTGACAACCCATAATATGGGTCACAATTTGTCAGAGGAGGAAACAATAGTTTGGGAATACTAGACACCAACTAGCAAGTACAGCGACCTTCAGCCAGTAGTAGCACCGTGTGGCTACCATGCACAATGACCGACCAAAGTAGACATACATACTGCCTTTGACCAAAGAGATCCGCTGTGTATGGTCAACGTTTCCAGCTCATAATACGAGTCACAAATAGGCAGAGGGGGAAACAATTGTTTGGGAACACCAGGTATCAACTAGCAAGCACAATGACCTTCAGTACATCGTGGCACGGTGTGGATACCATGCAGAATGACCAACCATATGTCACTGACCATGACCAAAGAATGTCACCATGTGTGGTAAAGTTTGACAACTCATAACAAGAGTCACAAATGGTCAGAGTAGAAGATAACGGTTTCTAACTACTATTTCTCGACTAGCAAGTACAAATACCTTCAATATGCAGTGGCACGGTGTAGCTACAATACACAGTGACCAACCAAAGAATGCATATGTCACTGACCATGACCAAATAACTTCACTTCATGTGGTAAATGTTGACAACTCATAACACAAGTCACAGCAAGCTGGTGCTTGCTGAAGGCTCGATCACACTGTGATGATGTACACGGCTGCGCCAGTAGCTGCATTGCCAGCTTGCGGAGAGCAGGCAGACGTGTCAGATGGCGGGCATGCCAACGGAATCCCGCCACCTCACCAGCCACCACCTTTGCCACTGCTGCCTTGGCCCTTTCCACATCCTGGTGTAGGGCTGGATCCTCCACCACCGTCACACGACCGTTAGAGAACACCTCCAGCTCATCATCCAGCACCACATGCTCATCGTCCGGCACGAGTGCATTGACCACCTGATTCCAGGCTTCTAGAGCCTTCTCGTCTGCATCAAACTTGTTTCCAAAATGGTGTGGATGGATGCGGCGTGCAGCAGCAAAAACAGAGCAGTACATCTGATTGGTCCACCTGTCAGACAAGCGTTCCATGGTATACTTGACCCGTGCAGGGTTCACTGCTGCACGGCGGCGGCCACCGTTCACACCTAGGCTGCGGAGCTGCTCTGTGGCATCAAGAAGTGCCTCATGGATGATGCCTGCCGTACCCCCTGTTGCGTCCGCCTTGCGTAACGCCACCACCAGTGGCGTCATAAGATTGTAGAGTGGCTTCACCTGTAGCCAAACGACAGCCCACCGGACCAGCTTGCGCACTTCCTTCTTTCTCCTGTGATATCCCGCATCACGACCAGCAGCCACTTCAGTCCACGTGCTACTGTTCACCATCTTCTCAATTGTTGGCCGCATGACCAACATACGCTTCAGCATGCGATGCACTGGTGCAAAGCGCGTGGCACATGCAGGCAACAGAACCTTCCCGCCACTTTCCTTCTTCATCCATGACTGAAGAATGTCATTGTTCTACATGAAATTCACCACCTTCTCAACTTTCCCCACCAGAATGCTGCCCCATTCCGTCTTTGCAATGTCCTTCAGCACTAGGTCAATGCTGTGGGCCACAAAACCTGTGAAAAAAATGCTCCGATACTTATCCCTGAGAGTTGTCCATGCCTTAGTGTTGGTGGAGGCACTGTCGGTGATAACCATCACCACCTTCTCTGCCCCCACCTCTTGGATCGCCAGGTCAATAACAACAGCCATATGATTTGCATCACGCACAAGCCCCGTGGCATCACGGGAGAACAGATGCGCAGTACCCTCAGCATTTGTGGCCATGGCAGAATAGATTGGCCGAATCTGGATATCTGACCACTCATCAACACCCAGAGTAACCCCGAGGATGTCCCATCCATCACGCAACGGCTTTTCACCTTCGGCAAGCTCTCTGTCCAGGTCAGGCAGGATGTCATCAAGAACAGTTTCCCGGGATGGGAGGCGGAAAGCAAAGTTGGTGCGACGAGCCTTGTCAATCAGCTCAAGCACCACACGCTCGCGGCAGAAGGAGATGGGGAGGGCACCTTTAGACATCACCTTGACAACTGCCTTCTGGCAGTCCTTGTTGAGGAGGTTGTCGATGTGGTCCCGCATGCTCGTCTGGTGGCTGCTGTTCAAGGATGACAGCGAAGGTGCTGGCCCAGTGCGCAGGAGCTGGTAAGCTAGAGAGGGCGCAGCAGCCCCCTCTGCTTCTTCATCGTCCTGTGCGACACCAGCAGCCTCCTGTGCTGCCTGCCACTGTCGTTCGGCGGTGAGCTGCGCCCAATCCACAGGGTGGTCTCTTGTTCCCCATGAGTCACCCTCGCCTCTGAAGAGCTTGGCGTCAGTACCTTGAAAACCATCGTGGGGCGGTGCAATCGGCAGCAGTCCAAGCAGGGCACGTGCGCCAGCGGGTGGAACGCGACACTTTGCCATGTTAGCAACGGTTGCACCGTAGTGGCCTCGCATGCGGTCGCTGCCGCCGGAGAAGCTCTTGCCACAAGTGCCACACAATAAGCCCGGGTAGCCGCTGGGAGTGGGGCAAGGTTTGAAGTACTTCAATTGTGCTCGCGTCAACAGCTCCCCTTGCAGTTGGCGTACAGCGGGTGCTGCATTGGCTGTGGCACCACGGACTGCTGCAACCGACGATGCTGTTGGCTCTCTAGCCATGGCGGCCTCTTGTGTAGTCCACTGTGGACTACACGGCTAAGTATAAGGCCGGCACTGGCCGGCCACTGAATCGAGTGAAACACTCAATTGAACATCTAAGACTACTACATCAAAGACTACCGTGCGGTACTAGAGCCACTCAGGTGCATGCGTGGAAGGTTGTGGTCCATGCGGCTAGATACACAGTACCTACATCATCAAATAGAACATGAAAGCAATAACGTTGATGGATCCAAACGGCCAGGTTTCATTGGTGCATGGAGGCCTGTCAGGATTCTTTTCCTGGTTGTCACAATGCTTCATCCTGATTAGACAATGAATGCTATGCTGGATGACAGGCAACCATGCATCCATCATGGTTCATGCTGACTGTGCTGGAGTGCAAAAACATGCCGAGGGAAATATTTGGCAAGTCGAATATCCCACGGAAATTGCTCGGGGCCGATCCGGCTCGCTGAGCTGACCCTTGGTTTTTTTTTTCCAGGACCAATAGGCCAGCCCAAGCTGGGCTCCCGCTGGCCTCGGGTGCTCTTAAATTTAAAAGTCGAAGTCGACTCCAACTCAACTTAAATCGACTTGGCAACCTTGACTTTTGCCCAAAAGTCATCAAGTCAAAGTGAACATCGCTTGCTAGTTGATAACTAGTGTTCCCAACCCATTGTTTCCCCCTCTGCCCATTTGCGAATCGTGTGATGTGTTTCCAACGTTGACCACACACCGTGAAATTTGTTGGTCATGGTTATTGACATATGCCTAGTTTGGTTTGTCACTGTACGTGGTTACCACGCCGTGTCACTACGTATTAAAGGTATTTGTGGTTTCTAGTTAATAGTTGGTATTCCCAAACCATTGTTACCCCACTCGAATTATCAGTGACTGATGTTGTGAGTTGTCAACGCTGACCACATGAAGTGAAATTCGTTGGTCATGGTCAGTGACATATGCATACTTTGGTTAGTCACTGTGCATGGTAGCCACGCTGTGCCACTATATATCGAAGGTATTTGTAGTTGCTAGTGGATAGCTAGTATTCACAAACCATTATCTTCCACCCTGACCATTTGTGACTCGTGTTATGAGTTGTCAAAGTGTAGCACACTCAGTGACATTATTTGGTCATGGTCAGTGACACATGCCTACTTTGGTTGGTAATCGTGCATGGTATCCACAGCATGCCACAACCTATTGAAGGTCCTTGTGCTTGCTAGTTGATATCTGGTGTTCCCAAACCATTGTCTCCCCTTCTGACCATTTGTAACTCCTATTATGATATTTCAAAGTTGACCACACACAGCGAATTTCTTTGGTCAAAGGCAGTACATATGCCTACTTTGGTCGGTCATTGTGCATGGTAGCCACACCGTGCTTATCCTGGTTGAATGTCTTTGTTCTTGCTAGTTGTGAACTGATATTCCCAGACCATTGTTTCCCCTTCTGACCGTTTGTGACATGTGTTATGGTTGGTGAACGTTGACCACCCATATTGAAATTCTCTGGTTATGGTGAGTGACATGCCTAGTTTGGTTCTTTGGTGTGCATAGTAGCCACACCGTGCCACTATGTATTGAAGTTCTTTGTCCTTTCTAGTCAATACATAGGGTTCCCAAACCATTGTCTCTCCCTCTGACCATTTGTAACTCGTGGTATAAGTTGTCAATGTTGACCATACATAGTGGACTTCTTTGGTCATAGTCAGTGACTTGTGCATCCTTTGGTCGGTCACTGCGCAAGCTAGCCACACCGTGCCACTGCTTGTTGAAAACATTTGTACTTGCTAGTTGATGAATAGTGTTCCCAACCCATGGTTTCCCCCACTGACCATTTGTGACTCGTGTTATGAGTTTTCAACGTTAACCACACACTGTGAAATCCGTTTGGTCATGGTTTGTGACATATACCTTCTTTGGTTTGTCACTGTACATGGTTACCACGCCGTGTCATTATGTATCGAAGGTCTTTGCACTTTCTTGTTGGCAGCTAGTGTTCTCAAACCACTGTTAGCCCCCTCTGACTATCTGTGACTGGTGTTGTAAGTTGTCAACATTGACCACATGAAGTGAAATCATCTAGTCATGGTCAGTGACACATGCATACTTTGGCTCGTCACTGTGCATTGTAGGCACATTGTGCCAATGCATATTGAAGGTATTTGTACTTGCTAGTCGATAACTAGTATTTTGAAACCACTATCTTCCACTCTGACCATTTGTGAATCGTGTTATGAGTTGTCAAAGTTTACCACATATGGTGACATTCTTTGGTCATGGTCAGTGACATATGGTTGGTCATCGTGTATGGTATCCACACCGTGCCACAACTTATTGAAGGTCCTTGTGCTTGCTAGTTGATATCTGGTGTTCCCAAACCATTGTCTCCCCCTCTAACCATTTGTGACTCATATTATGAGTTGTCAACATTGACCACACACAGCGGATGTCTTTGGTCAAAGGTAGTACATATGCCTACTTTGGTCGGTCATTGTGCATGGTAGCCACACCGTGCTTATCCTGATTGAAGGTCACTGTACTTGCTAGTTGAAAACTGATATTCTCAGACCATTGTTTTCCCTTCTGACCTTTTGAGACATGTGTTACGGTTGGTGAACGTTGACCACCCATGTTGAAATTCTCTGGTCATGGTCAGTGACATGCCTAGTTTGGTTGTTTGGTGTGCATAGTAGCCACACCGTGCCACTACGTATTGAAGTTCTTTGTCCTTTCTAGTCAATGCATTGGGTTGCCAAACCATTGTCTCTCCCTCTGACCATTTGTGACTCCTGGTATGAGTTGTCAATGTTGACCATACATAGTGGACTTCTTTGGTCATAGTCAGTGACGTGTGCATCCTTTGGTTGGTCACTGCGCAAGCTAGCCACACCGTGCCACTACTTGTTGAACGTCTTTCTACTTGCTAGATGATAAATAGTATTCCCAACTGATTGATTCCCCCACTGACCCTTTGTGACTCGTGTTCTGAGTTTTCAGCGTAAACCACACACTGTGAAATTTGTTTGGTCATGGTCAGTGACATATGCATAGTTTGGTTGGTCACTGTGCATTGTAGCCACGCTGTGCTACTGCATATTGAAGGTATTTGTACTTGCTAGTCGATAACTAGTATTTAGAAACCATTGTCTTTCACTCTGACCATTTGTGACCCGTGTTATGAGTTGTCAAAACTTACCAAACATGGTGACATTCTTTGGTCATTGTCAATGACATATGGTTGGTCATCTTGCATGGTATCCACACTGTGCCACAGCGTACTGAAGGTCATTGTGCTTGCTAGTTGATACCTGGTGTTCCCAAACTATTGTTTCCCCCTCTAGCTGTTTGTGACTCGTATTATGAGTTGCCAACGTTGACCATACACAGCGGATTTATTTGGTCAAGGGCAGTACATATGCCTGCTTTGGTCGGTCATTGTGTATGGTAGCCACACTGTGCTACTATTCATTGAAGGTCGTTGTACTTGCTAGTTGGGAACTGATATTCCCGGACCATTGTTTCTGCCTCCGACTGTTTGTGACTCGTGTTATGGGTGGTGAATGTTGACCACCCATATTGAAATTCTTTCATCATGGCCGGTGACATATGCCTCGTTTGGTTGTTTGGTGTGCAGAGTAGCCACACCGTGCCACTACGTATTGAAGATATTTGTCCGTTCTAGTCAATACATAGGGTTCTCAAACCATTGTCTCTCCCTCTGACCATTTGTGACTCGTGTTATGAGTTGTCAATGTTGACCATACATAGTGGGCCTCTTCGGTCATTGTCAGTGACGTGTGCATCCTTTGATTGGTCACTGTGCACGCTAGCCACACCGTGCCACTACTTATTCAAAATCTTTCTACTTGGTAGTCAATAAATAGAATTCCCAACCCATGGTTTCCCCCAGTGACCGTTTGTGACTCGTGTTACGAGTTTTCAACGTTAACCCCACACCGCGAAATCCGTTTGGTCATGATTTGTGACATATGCCTACTTTGGTTTGTCACTGTACATGGTTACCACGCCGTGTCATCACGTATCAAAGGTCTTTGTGCTTTCTTGTTTACAGCTAGTATTCCCGAACCATTGTTAGCCCCCTCCAGCTATCTTTGACTCGTGTTGTGGGTTGTCAACATAGACCACATGAAGTAAAATTCTTTGGTCATGGTCAGTGACATATGCATACTTTTGTTGGTCACGGTGCATTGTAGCCACACCGTGCCACTGCATATTGAAGGCAGTTGTACTTGCTAGTCAATAGCTAGTATTAAGAAACCATAATCTTCCACTCTGACCATTTGTGACTCGTGTTATGAGTAGTCAAAGTTTACCACACATGGTGACATTCTTTGGTCATGGTCAGTGACACATGGTTGGTCATCGTGCATGGTATCCATACCGTGCCACAACGTACGGAATGTCATTGTGCTTACTAGTTGATACCTGGTGTTCCCAAAAAAAAGTTTTCCCCCTCTGACTGTAAGTGACTCATGTTATGAGTTGCCAACCTTGACCATACACAGCGGATTTCTTTGGTCAAAGGCAGTACATATGCCTACTTTGGTCGGTCATTGTGCATGGTAGCCACACCCTGCTACTACTGATTGAAGTCGTTGTACTTGCTAGTTGAGAACTGAGATTCCCAGACCATTGTTTTCCCCTCTGACCGTTTGTGACACGTGTTATGGTTGGTGAGCGTTGACTACCCATATTGATATTCTTTGGTCATGGTCGGTGACAAATGCCTAGTTTGGTTGTTTGGTGTGCATAGTAGCCACACTGTGCCACTACGTATTGAAGTGATTTGTTCTTTCTAGTCCATGCACATGGTTCCCAAACCATTGTCTCTCCCTCTGACCATTCGTGACTCCTGTTATGAGTTGTCAATGTTGACCACACATAGTGGACTTCTTCCGTCATAGTCAGTGACATATTCATCCGATGGTTGGTCACTGTGCATGCTAGCCACACCGTGCCACTACTTGCTGAAGTTCTTCATACTTGCTAGTTAATAACTAGTGTTCTCAACACATTGTTTCCCCCTCTGCCCATTTGCGACTCGTGTGATGGGTTTTCAACGTTGACCACACACCGTGAAATTTGTTGGTCATTGTTAGTGATATATGCCTAGTTTGGTTTTTCACTGTACGTGGTTACCAAGCCGTGTCACTACGTAATAAAGGTATTTGTGGTTTCTAGTTAATAGTTGGTGTTCGCAAACCATCTTTACCCACTCTGACTATCAGTGACTCGTGTTGTGAGTTGTCAACGCTGACCACATGAAGTGAAATTCGTTGGTCATGGTCAGTGACATATGCATACTTTGGTTGGTCACTGTTTATGGTAGCCACGCTGTGCCACTACATATTGAAGGTATTTGTACTTGCTAGTGGATAACTAGTAGTCACAAACCATTATCGTTCACCCTGACCATTTGTGACTCGTAATATGAGTTGTCAAAGTTTACCACACTTAGTGACATTATTTGGTCATGGTCAGTGACATATGCCTACTTTGGCCGGTCATCGTGCATGGTATCCACACCGTGCCACAACTTATTGAAGGTCCTTGTCCTTGCTAGTTGATACCTGGTGTTCCCAAACCATTGTCTCCCCGTCTGACCATTTGTGACTCCTGTTATGAGTTGTCAACGTTGACCACACACAGCGGATTTCTTTGGTCAAAGGCAGTACATAAGCCTTTTTTGGTCGGTCATTGTGCATGGTAGTCACACCGTGCTACTACTGACTGAAGCTCGTTGTACTTGCTAGTTGAGAACTGATATTCTCAGACATTTGTTTCCCCCTTCTGAACTTTTGTGACTCGTATTTTGGTCGGTGAACGTTGATGACCCATATTGAAATTCATTAACTAGAAACCACAAATACTTTTACTGCGCAGTGACCAACCAAAGGATGCACACGTCACTGACTATGACCAAAGAAGTCCACTATGTATGGTCAACATTGACCACTCATACCATGAGTCACAAATGGTCAGAGGGAGAGACAATGGTTTGAGAACCCTATGTATCGACTAGAAAGGACAACGAACTTCAATACGTAGTGGCACGGTGTGGCTACTATGCACACCAAACAACCAAACTAGGCATGTCACTGACCATGACGAAAGAATTTCAATGTAGGTGGTCAACGTTGACCAAGCATGACTCATGTCACAAACGGTCAGACGGGGATACAATGGTCTGGGAATATTAGTTCTCAACTAGCAAGTACAGTGACCTACAATCACTATAAGCATGGTGTGGCTGCTACATCAATGACCGACCAAAAAAGGCATGTGTACAGCCCTGTTTCCGTTGTGTGTGGTCAACCATGCACAATGACCAACCAAAAAAGGCATGTGTAGTGCCTACAATCCGTTGTGTGTGGTCAACGTTGACAGCTCATAACAGGAGTCACAAATGGTGAGAGGGGGAGACAATGGTTTGGGAACACCAGGTATCAACTAGCAAGCACAAGGACCTTCAATAAGTCGTGGCACGGTGTGGATACCATGCACGATGACCAACCTAAGTAGGCATATGTCACGGTCCATGACCAAATAATGTCACTAAGTGTGGTAAACTTTGACAACTCATAACACAAGTCACAAATTGTCAGGGTGGAAGATAATGGTTTGTGAATACTAGATATCCACTAGCAAGTACAAATACCTTCAATATGTAGTGGCACAGCGTTGCTACCATGCACAGTGACCAACCAAAGTATGCACATGTCACTCACTCATCACACGGGCCACAAATGGTCATACGGGGAAACAAAGGGCTGGGAACACTTGTTATCAACTAGCAAGTATGAAGAACTTCAACAAGTAGTGGCAGGGTGTGGCTAGCGTGCACAGGGACCAACCAACAGATGCATACGTCACTGACTATGACAGAAGAAGTCCACAATGTGTGGTCAACATTGACAGTACATAACACGAGTAACGAATGGTGAGATGGAGAGAAAATGGTTTGGAAGCCATATGCATGGACTACAACGGACAAATAACGTCAATACGTATGCACACCAAAGAACCAAACTAGGCATATGTCACCGGCCATGACCACAGAATTTCAATATGGGTGGTCAGCGTTCACCAACCATAACACGAGTCACAAACGGTCAGAGGGGGAAACAATGGTCCGGAATATCAGTTCTCAACTAGCAAGTACAACGACCTTTAATCAGTAGTAGCACGGTGTGGCTACCATGCACAATGACCGACCAAAGTAGGCATATGTACTGCCTTTGTCCAAAGAAATCCGCTGTGTATGGTCAACGTTGGCAACTCATAATATGAGTCACAAATAGTCCGAGGGGGAAACAATTGTTTGGGAACACCAGGTATCAACTAGCAAGCACGATGAAATTCCGTATATTGTGGCACGGTGTGGATACCATGCACGAGGACCAACCATATGTCACTGACCATGACCAAAGAATGTCACCATGTGTGGTAAACTTTGACAACTCATAACACGAGTCAGAAATGGTCAACGTGGAAGATTATGGTTTCTAAATACTAGTTATTGACTAGCAAGTACAAATACATTGAACATGCAGTGGCACGGTGTGGTTGCAATGTACAGTGACCAACCAAAGTATGCATGTGTCATTGACCATGACCAAAGAATTTCACTTCATGTGGTCAATGTTGACAACTCACAGCATGAGTCACAGATAGTCAGAGGGGGTTAACAATGGTTCGGGAACACTTGCTGTCAACAAGAAAGCACAAAGACCGTTTATACATAATGACATGGCGTGGTAACCATGTACAGTGACAAACCAAATTAGGCATATGTCACAAACCATGACCAAACGGATTTTGCAGTGTGTGGTCAACGTTGAAAAGTCATACCACGAGTCACAAATGGTCAGTGGGGTAAACCATGGGTTGGGAACAATATTAACCAACTACCAAGTAGAAAGATTTTGAACAATTAATGGCACGGTGTGGCTAGCGTGCACAGTGACTAATGAAAGGATGCACACGTCACTGACTATGACCAAAGAAGTCCAAAATGTATGCTCAACATTGACAACTCATAACACGAGTCATAAATGGTCAGAGGGAGAAACAATGGTTTGGGAACCCTATGTATTGACTAGAAAGGACAAATATCTTCAATACGTAGTGGCACGGTGTGGCTACTATGCACACCAAACAACCAAACTAGGCATATGTGACCGGCCATGATGAAAATATTTCAATATGGGTGGTCAACATTCACCAACCATAACACGAGTCACAAACCCTCGGATATTCCCCGACCATAGACAATGGTCAGCGCATATCAGTTCTCAACTAGCAAGTACAACAACCTTCAATCAATAGTAGCACAGTGTGGCTACCATGCACAATGACCGACCAAAGTAGGCATATGTACTGCCTTTGACCAAAGGAATCCGCTGCATATGGTCAACGTTGGGAACTCGTAATACCAGTCACACATAGTCAGAGGGGCGAACAATTGTTTGGGGACACCAGGTATCAACTAGCAAGCACAATGACCTTCAGTACGTTGTGGCACGGTGTGGATACCATGCACGATGACCAACCATTTGTCGCTGACCATGACCAAAGAATGTCACCATGTGTGGTAAACTTTGACAACTCATAATACGAGTCACAAATGGTCGGAGTGGAAGATAATGGGTTCTAAATACTAGTTATCGACTAGCAAGTACAAATACCTTCAATATGAAGTGGCACAGCGTGGCTACAATGCAGAGTGACCAACCAAACTATGCATATGTCCCTGACCATGACCAAAGAACTTCACTTCATGTGGTCAATGTTTACAACTCACAACACGAGTCAGTGACAAACCAAAGTAGGCATATGTCACAAACCATGACCAAGCGGATTTCACAGTGTGTGGTTAACGTTGAAAAATCATAACACGAGTCACAAATGGTCAGTGGGTAAAACCATGGATTGGGAACACTGTTTATCAACTAGCAAGTAGACAGATTTTCAACAAGTAGTGGCACGGTGTGGCTAGCTTGCGCAGTGACCAACCAAAGGATGCACACGTCACTGACTATGACTGAAGAAGACCACTATGTATGGTCAACATTGACAACTCATACCACGAGTCACAAATGGTCAGAGGGAGAGACAATGGGTTGGGAACCCTATGTATTGACTAGAAAGGACAAATATCTTGAATACTCAGTGGCACGGTGTGGCTTCTATGCACACCAAACAACCAAACTAGGCATATGTCACCGGCGATGATGAAAGAATTTCAATATGGATGGTCAACATTCACCAACCATAACACGAGTCACAAATGGTCAGAGGGGGAAACAATGGTCTGTGAATATCAGTTGTTAACTAGCAAGGCAACAACCTTCAATCAGTATAAGTACGGTGTGTCTACCATGCACAATGACCGACCAAAGTGGGCATATGTACTACCTTTGACCAAAGAAATCCGTTGTGTGGGGTCAGCATTGTCAACTCATAATAGGAGTCACAAATGGTCAGATGGAAAGACAATGGTTTGGGAACACCAGGTATCAACTAGCAAGCACAACGACCTTCAATACGTTGTGCCTCGGTGTGGATACCATGCATGATGACCAACCAAAGTAGGCATATGTCACTGACCATGACCAAATAATTTCTCTAATTGTGGTAACCTTTGACAACTCATAACACGAGTCAGAAATGGTGAGGGTGGAAGATAAAGGTTTGTGAATACTAGTTATTGTCTAGAAAGTACAAATACTTTAAATATGTAGTGGCACAGCGTGGCTACCATGCACAGTGACCAATTAGAGTATGCACATGTCACTGACCATGACCAACGAATTTCACTTCATGTGGTCAGCGTTGACAACTCACGACACATGTCACGGATAGTCAGAGGAGGGTAACAATGGTTTGGGGACACTGGATATCAAATAGAAAGCACAAAGACCTTCAATACGTAGTGACACGGCGGGGTAACCACGTACAGTGACAAACCAAACTAGGCACATGTCACTAATGATGACCAAAGATTTCAATATGGGTGGTCAACGTTCACAACCCATGACATGAGTCACAAATGGTCAGATGGGGAAAACATGGTTTCAAAACACTATGTATCTCCTAGCAAGTACAAAGATTTTTTGTATGTATTGGCCCGGTGTGGCTACCGTGCACAATGACCTATCCAAGTAGGCATACATCACTGCTCATGACCAAAGAACTTTAGTGTGTGTGGTCAACGTTCACAACTCACAATACAAGTCGAAAATGGGCAGAGGGAGAAGCAATGGGTTGAGAATACTCGGTATTGACTAGCAAGTACACAGACCTTCGATAAGTGGTGGCACGGTGTGGCTACCATGCATAATGACCAACCAAAGTATGCTTGTGTCACTGAATATTATGAAAAGAGTTTAAATGTGTGTAGTAAACTTTCCTTCTTACGGCTGGTCAATCGGAGCAATAGTTGAGAGGTTATTCAAGCTCGAAGTTGCAATATTTGAAATCCCGCTTGCGTCATTTTGTTATGATCAAATTAACTTTGTTATTATTCATACATTTGAAAACTACCCACTAATCTTACACCACCTTATTTTATGCCCTTTACCCATAGGAACCCTTATAATGTCATTTGGACATCATATGAACACCATGTGAGTTCGCTTAGTGCTTATATAGTTAGGTTTTGGAGTGGTAGGTCCTGGGTTTGAATCCTTCTATGAGCAATGTACATTAGGCTCGCAACCTGGGGGGGGGGGGGGGGGGGGGGGGGGGG
>SZWC01000044.1:453339-470099 GCA_023375785.1 Penium margaritaceum | reverse complement strand
GGGGGGGGGGGGGGGGGGGGGGTGGTGTTGTGGTACCTCAACTCTCCTTTCGAGCCTAAGCCTATGGGGGGTAGGGGGTGTCATAATTCGGTCGCAAATCTGTCCTCCATGTCGTCCACGGAACATCCCTCTAGGGGGGTGGGAGGGAGTATTCAAGTAAGGGCACCAACGCGTAACAAATCAACAAAAACCAACCTGGTGTCAAAGGGAGAAACCTTTTGCTGTTTATTGACTAGCAAGTACAGGGACGTTCAACAAGAAGTGGAACGGTGTGGCTACCATGCACAATGACCGACCAGATTAGGCATCGGCCACTTACCATGACCAACTAATCTTACAATGTGTGGACAACGTAGACAGCCCATAATATGGATCACAAACGGTTAGTGGAGGAAACAATGGTTCGGGGATACTAGATACCAACTAGCAAGTACAACGACCTTCAGTCAGGAGTAGCACGGAGTGGCTACCATGCACACTGGCCAACCAAAGAAGGCATATGTACTGCCTTTGTCCAAAGAAATCCGCTGTGTCTGGTCAACGTTGGCAACTCATAATACGAGTCACAAATAGTAAAAGGGGGAAACAATTGTTTGGGAACACCAGGTATGAACTAGCAAGCACAATGACCTTCAGTATGTTGTGGCACGGTGTTGATACCATGCACAATGACCAACCATATGTCACTGACCATGACCAAAGAATGTCACCATGTGTGGTAAACTTTGACAGCTCATAACACGAGTCACAAATGGTCAGAGTAGACAATAATGGTTTCTAAATACTAGTTATCAACTAGAAAGTAAGAATACATTCAATATGCAGTGGCACAGCTTGGCTACAATGCACAGTGACCAACCAAAGTATGCATATGTAACTGACCATGACCAAAGAATTTCACTTCATGTGGTCAATGTTGACAACTCACAACACGAGTCACAGATATTGAGAGGGGGTAACAATGGTTTGGGAACACTAGTTGTCAACTAGAAAGCACAGAGACCCTTGATACGTAATGACATGGCGTGGTAACCATGTAGATTGATAAACCAAAGTAGGCATATGTCACTAACCATGACCAAAAGAGTTTAACAGAGTGTGGTCAACGTTGAAAACGCATAACACGAGTCACAAATTGTCAGAGGGGGTAAACAATGGGTTGGTAACACTAGTTATCAACCAGCAAGTACAAAGACATCCAACAAGCACTAGCACGGTATGGCTAGCGTACACAGTGACCAACCAACGGATGCACACGTCACTGACTATGACCGAAGAAGTCCACTATGTGTGGTCAACATTGACAACTCATAACACGAGTCACAAATGGTCAGAGGGAGAGACAATGGTTTGAGAACCCTATGTATTGACTAGAAAGGACAAAGAACTTCAATACGTAGTGGCACGGTGCGGCTACTATGCACACCAAACAACCAAACTAAGCATGTCACTGACCATGACGAACGAATTTCAATATGGGTGGTCAACGTTCACCAACCATAACACACGTCACAAATGGTCAGACGTGGAAACAATGGTCTGGGTATATTAGTTCTCAACTAGCAAGTAGAGTGACCTTCAATCAGTCTAAGCACGGTGTGGCTACCATACACAATGACCGACTAAAACAGGCAGATGTACTGCCTTTGACCAAAGAAATCCGCTGTGTGTGGTCAACGTTGACAACTCATAACAGAAGTCACAAATGGTCACAGGGGGAGACAATGGTTTGGGAACAACAGGTATCAACTAGCAAGCACAAGGACCTTCAATAAGTTGTGGCACGGTGTGAATACCATGCAGATGACCAACCAAAGAAGGCATGTGTATCTCACCATGACCAAATAATGTCACTAAGTGTGGTAAACTTTGACAAATTGTAACACGAGTCACAAATGGTCAGGGTGGAAGATAATGGTTTGTGAATACCAGTTATCCACTAGCAAGTACAAATACCTTCCATACGTAGTGGCACAGTGTGGCTACCATGCACAGTGACCAAAAAAAGTATACATTTGTCATTGCCCATGACCAACATATTGCACTTCATGTGGTCAGCCTTGACAACTCACAACACTGGTCACTGAAAGTCAGAGTGGGGTAACAATGGTTTGGGAACACCAACTATTAACTAGAAACCACAAATACCTTTATTACATAGTGACACGACGTGGTAACCACGTACAGTGACAAACCAAACTAGGTATACGTCACTACCGATGACCAACAAATTTCACGGTGTGTGGTCAACGTTGAAAACTCATCACACGAGTCACAAATGGTCATATGGGGAAACAATGGGCCGGGAACACTATTTATCAACTAGCAAGTATGATGAACTTCAGCAAGTAGTGGCACGGTATGGCTAGCGTGCACAGTGACCAACCAACGGATGAATACGTCACTGGCTATGACGGAAGAAGTCCACTATGTGTGGTCCACATTGACAACTCATAACACGAGTCACGAATGGTCAGAGGGAGATAAAATGGGTTGGGGACCATATGCATGGACTAAAAAGGACAAATAACTTCAATACGTAGTCGCACGGTGTGGCTACTATGCACACCAAACAACCAAACTAGGCATATGTCACTGACCATGACCAAAGAATTTCAATATGGGTGGTCAACGTTCACCAACCATAACACGAGTCAAAAACGGTCAAAGGGGGAAATCATGGTCAGGGAATATCCGTTCTCAACTAGCAAGTACAAGGACCTTCAATCAGTAGTAGCATGGTGTGGCTACCATGCAGAATGACTGACCAAAGCAGGCATATGTACTACCTTTGACCAAAGAAATCCGCTGTGTATGGTCAACGTTGGCAACTCATAATATGAGTCAAAAATAGTCAAAGGGGAAAACAATTATTTGGGAACACCAGGTATCAACTAGCAAGCATAATGACATTCCGTACGTTGTGGCACGGTGTGGATACCATGCATGATGACCAACCATATGTCACTGACCATGTCCAAAGAATGTCACCATGTGTGGTAAACTTTGACAACTCATAACACGAGTCACAAATGGTCAGAGTGGAAGATTATGGTTTCTAAATACTAGTTACTGACTAGCAAGTACAAATACCTTCAATATGAAATGGCACGGTGTGGCTACAATGCACAGTGATCAACCAAAGTATGCATATGTCAGTAACCATGGCTTTAGATTTTCACTTCATGTGGTCTATGTTGACAACTCATAACACGAGTCACAGATAGTCAGAGGGGGCTAACAATGGTTCGGGAACACGACTTGTCAACAAGAAAGCACAAAGACTGTTGATACGTAATGACACAGCTTGGTAACCATGTACAGTGACAAACCAAAGTAGGCATATGTCACAAAGCATGACCAAAAAGATTTCGCAGTGTGTGGTTAATGTTGAAAACTCATAACACGAGTCACAAATGGTCAATGGGGGAAACCATGGGTTGGGACCACTATTTATCAACTAGCAAGTAGAAAGAGTTTCAACAAGTAATGGCACGGTGTGGCTAGCTTGCGCATTGACCAACCAAAGGATGCACACCTCACTGAGTATGACCGAAGAAGTCCAGTATGTATGGTCAACATTGGCAACTCATACCACGAGTCACAACTGGTCAGAGGGAGAAACAATGGGTTGGGAACCCTATGTATCATCAATGGTCTGGGAATATCAGTTCTCAACTAGCAAGTACAGTGACCTTCAATCAGTAAAAGAACGGTGTGGCTACCTTGCACAATGACCGACCAAAGCAGGCATATGTACTACCTTTCACCAAAGAAATCCGCTGTGGGTGGTCAATGTTGACAACTCATAATAGGAGTCACAAATGGTCAGAGGAGGAGACAATGGTTTGGGAGCACCAGATATCAGCAAGGAAGCACAAGGACCTTCAATAAGTTGTGGCACGGTGTGGATACCATGCACGATGACCAGCCAAAGTAGGCATATGTCACTGACCATGACCAAATAACAACACTAAGTGTGGTAAACTTTGACAACTCACAATACGAGTCACAAATGGTCAGGGTGGAAGAAAATTGTTTGTGAATACTAGTTATCCACTAGCAATTACAAATACCTTCAATATGTAGTGGCAAAGCGTGGGTACCATGCACAGTGACAAAACAGAGTATGCACATGTCACTGACCATGACCAACGAATTTCACTTCATATGGTCAGCGTTGACAACTCACAACACCAGTCACTGATAGTCAGAGTGGGGTAACATTGGTTTGGGAACACCAACTATTAACTAGAAAGCACAAATACCTTTATTACGTAGTGACACAGCGTGGTAACAACGTACAGTGACAAACCAAACCAGGCATAAATCACTAACCATGACCAACGAGTTTCACGGTGTGTGGTCAACGTTAAACTCTTGTCGCACGAGTCACAAACGGTCAGAGGGGGAAACAATGGGCTGGGAACACTAGTTATCAACTAGAAAGTATGAAGAACTTCAACAAGTAGTCGCACGGTGTAGCTAGCGTTCACAGTGACGAACCAAAGGATGAATACGTCACTGACTATGACGGAAGAAGTCCGCTACGTGTGGTCAACATTGACAACTCATAACACGAGTCACGAATGGTCAGAGGGAGAGACAATGGTTTGGGAACCCTATGCATGGACTAGAAAGGAAAAATAACTTCAATACGTAGTGGCACAGTGTGGCTATTATGCACACCAAACAACAAAACTAGGCATATGTCACTGACCATGACCAAAGAATTTCAATATGGGTGGTCAACGTTCACCAACCATAACACAAGTCACAAACGGTGAGAGGGGGAAACAATGGTCCGGGAACATCAATTCTCAACTAGCAAGTACAACGACCTTCGATCTGTAGTAGAACGGTGTGGTTACCATGCAGAATAACCAACCAAAGTAGGCATATGTACTACCTTTGACCAAAGAAATCCGCTGTGTATGGTCGACGTTGGCAACTCATGATATGAGTCAAAAATAGTCAGAGGGGGAAACAATTATTTGGGAACACCGGGTATCAACTAGCAAGCACAGTGACATTCTGTACGTTGTGGCACGGTGTGGATACCATGCATGATGACCAACCATATGTCACTGACCATGACCAAAGAATGTCACCGTGTGTGGTAAACTTTGACAACGCATAACACGAGTCACAAATGGTCAGAGTGGAATATTATGGTTTCTAAATACTAGTTACTGGCTAGCAAGTACAAATACCTTCAATATGCAATGGCACGGTGTGGCTACAATGCACAGTGACCAACCAGAGTACGCATATGTCAGTGAACATGACCAAAGATTTTCACTAAACGTGGTCAATGTTGACAACTCACAATACGAGTCACAGATAGTCAGAGGGGGCTAACAATGGTTCGGGAATACTACTTGTCAACAAGAAAGCACAAAGAACTTTGATACGTAATGACACGGTGTGGTAACCATGTACAGTGACAAACCAAAGTAAACAAATGTCACAAACCATGACCAAACGGATTTCACAGTGTGTGGTTAATGTTGAAAACTCATAATACGAGTCACAAATGGTTAGTGGGGGAAACCATGGGTTGGGAACACTATTTATCAAATAGCAAGTAGAAAGACTTTCAACAAGTAGTGGCACGGTGTGGCTAGCGTGCACAGTGACCAACCAAAGGATGCGCACGTCACTGACTATGACCGAAGAAGTCCACTATGTATGGTCAACATTGACAACTCATACCACCAGTCACAAATGGTCAGAGGGAGAGACAATGGATTGGGAACACTATGTATCGACAATGATCTGGGAATATCAGTTCTCAACTAGCAAGTACAGTGACCTTCAATCAGTAAACGAACGGTGTGCCTACCATGCACAATGACCGGCCAAAGTAGGCATATGTACTGCCTTTGACCAAAGAAATCGGCTGTGTGTGGTCAACGTTGACAACTCATAATAGGAGTCACAAATGGTCAGAGGGGGATGCAATGGTTTTGGAGCACCAGATATCAGCCAGGAAGCACAAGGACCTTTAATAAGTTGTGGCACGGTGTGGATACCATGTACGATGACCAACCAAAGTAGGCATATGTCACCGACCATGATGAAATAACAGCACTAAGTGTAGTAAACATAGACAACTCATAACACGAGTCACAAATGGTCAGGGTGTTGGATAATGGTTTGTGAATACTAGTTATCCACTAGCAAGTACAAATACCTTTAATATGTAGTGTCAAAGCGTGGCTACCATGCACAGTGACCAAACAGAGTATGCATATACCATGACCATGACCAACAAATTTCACTTCATGTGGTCAGCGTTGACAACTCACAACACGAGTCACTGATAGTCAGAGTGGGGTAACAATGGTTTGGGAACACCAACTCTTAACTAGAAAGCACAAATACCTTTATAACATTGTGACACGGCATGGGAACCNTAGTTATCCACTAGCAAGTACAAATACCTTCAATATGTAGTGTCAAAGCGTGGCTACCATGCACAGTGACCAAACAGAGTATGCATATACCATGACCATGACCAACAAATTTCACTTCATGTGGTCAGCGTTGACAACTCACAACACGAGTCACTGATAGTCAGAGTGGGGTAACAATGGTTTGGGAACACCAACTCTTAACTAGAAAGCACAAATACATTTATTACGTAATGACACGGCGTGGGAACCACGTACAGTAAGAAACCAAACCATGCATATGTCACTAACCATGACCAACGAATTTCACGGTGTGTGGTCAACGCTGGAAACTCATCGCACGAGTCAGAAATGGTCAGAGGGGGAAACAATGGGTTGGGAACACTAGTCATCAACTAGCAAGTATGAAGAACTTCAACAAGTAGTGGCACGGTGTGGCTAGTGTGCACAGCGGCAAACCAAAGAATGAATACGTCACTCACTATGACCGAAGAAGTCCACTACGTGTGGTCAACATTGACAACTCATACCACGAGTCACGAATGGTCAGAGGGAGAGACAATGATTTGGGAACCCTATGCATGGACTACAAAGGACAAGTAACTTCAATACGTAGTGGCATGGTGTGGCTACTATGCACACCAAACAACCAAACTAGGCATATGTCTCTGACCATGACCAAAGGAATTTCAACATGGGTGGTCAACGTTCAACCACCATAACACGAGTCACAAACGGTCAGAGGGGGGAAACAATGGTCCGAGAATATCAGTTATCAACTAGCAAGTAAAACGACCTTCAGTCAGTAGTAGCACGGTGTGGCTACCATGCACAATGAACGACCAAAGTAGGCATATGTATTGCCTTTGACCAAAGAAATCCGCTGTGTATGGTCCACATTGGCAACTCATAATACGAGTCACAAAGAGTCAGAGGGGGGAACAATTGTTTGGGAACATCAGGTATCAACTAGCAAGCACAATGACCTTCAGTACGTTGTGGTACGGTGTGGATACCATGCACAATGACCAACCATATGTCACCGACCATGACCAAAGAATGTCACCATGTGTGGTAAACTTTGACAACTCATCATACGAGTCACAAATGGTCAGAGTGGAAGATAATGGTTTCTAAATACTAGTTTTCGACTAGCAAGTACAAATACCTTCAATATGCATAGGCAAAGCGTGGCTACAATGCACAGTAACCAACCAAAGTATGCATATGTCACTGACCATGACCAACGAATTTCACTTCATGTGGTCAATGTCGACAACTCACAACACGAGTCACACATAGTCAGAGGGGGCTAACAATGGTTTGAGAACACTAGCTGTCAACAACAAAGCACAAAGACCTTTGATACGTAATGACATGGCGTGGTAGCCATACATAGTGACAGACCAAAGTAGGCATATGTATCAAAATATGATCAAACAGATTTCAGAGTGTGTGGTTAACGATGAAAACTCATAACAGGAGTCACAAATGGTCAGTAGGGAAAACCATGGGTTGGGAACACTATTTATCAACTAGCAAGTAGAAAGATTTTGAACAAGTAGTGGCACGGTGTGGCTAGCTTGCACAGTGACCAACCAAAGGATGCACACGTCACTGACTATGACCGAAGAAGTCCACCATGTATGGTCAACATTGACAACTCATACCACGAGTCACAAATGGTCAGAGGGAGAGACAATGGTTTGGGAACCCTATGTATCGACTAGAAAGGGCAAATATATTCAATACGTAGGGGCACAGATTGGCTGCTATGCACACTAAACAACCAAACTAGGCATGTCACTGACCATGACCAGAGAATTTCAATATGGGTGGTCAACGTTCACCAACCATAACACATGTCACAAATGGTCAGAAGGGGAAACAATGGTCTGTGAATATCAGTTCTCAAATATCAAGTACAGTGACCTTCAATCAGTATAAGCATGGTTTGGCTACCATCCACAATAACCGACCAACGTAGGCATATGTACTACCTTTGACCAAAGAAATCCGTTGTGTGTGGTCAACGTTGACAACTCATAATAGACGTCACAAATGGTCAAAGGGGGAGACAATGGTTTGGGAGCACCAGATATCAACTAGCAAGCACAAGGACCTTCTATAAGTTGTGGCACGGTGTGCATACCATGCACGATGAGCAACCAAAGCAGGCATATGTCACTGACCATGACCAAATAATGTCACTAAGTGTGGAAAACCTCGACAACTCATAACACGAGTCACAAATGGTCAGGGTGGAAGATAATGGTTTGTGTATACTAGTTATCGACTAGCAAGTACAAATACCTTCAATATGTTGTGGAACAGCGTGGCTACCATGAACAGTGACCAATTAGAGTATGCATATGTCACTGACGATGACCAACAAATTTCACTTCATGTGGTCAGCGTTGACAACTCACAACACGAGTCACTGATAGTGAGAGTGGGGTAACAATCGTTTGGGAACACCAACTATTGACTAGAAAGCACAAAAACCTTTATTATGTAGTGACACGGCGTGGTAACCACGTATAGTGACAAACCAAACTAGGCATATGTCACTAACCATGACCAACAAATTTCACAGTGTGTGGTCAACGTTGAAAACTCATCACACGAGTCACAAATGGTCAGAGGGGGAAACAATGGGTTGAGAACAGTAGATATCAACTAGCAAGTATGAAGAACTTCAGCAAGTAGTGGCACGGTGTGGCTAGCGTGCACAGTGACCACCCAAAAGATGAATACGTCACTGACTATGACGGAAGACTTCCACTATGTGTGGTCAACATTGACTACTCATAACACGAGTCAAGAATGGTCAGAGAGAGAGACAATGGTTTGAGAACCCTACGCATGGACTAGAAAGGAAAACTAACTTCAATACGTAGTGGCACAATGTGGCTACTATGCACACCAAACAACCAAACTAGGCATATGTCACTCACAATGACCAAAGAATTTCAATATGGGTGGTCAACGTTCACCGACCATAACACGAGTCACAAACGGTCAGAAGGGGGAAACAATAGTCCGGGAATATCAGTTTTCAACTAGCAAATACAACGACCTTCAATCAGTAGTAGTGCGGTGTGGCTACCATGCACAATGACTGACCAAAGTACGCATATGTACTGCCTTTGACCAAAAAATTCCGCTGTGTATGGTCAACGTTGGCAACTCATAATACGAGTCACAAATAGTTTGAGGGGGAAACAATTGTTAAGGAACAATAGGTATCAACTAGCAAGCACAATGTCCTTCAGTACGTTATGGCACGGTGTGGATACCATGCACGATGACCAACCATATGTTACTAACCATGACCAAAGAATGTCACCATGTGTGGTAAACTTCGACATCTCATAACACGAGTCACAAATGGTCAGAGTGGAATACTATGGTTTCTAAATACTAGTTATCGACTAGCAAGTACAAATACCTTCAGTATGCAGTGGCACAGCGTGGCTACAATTCAGAGTGACCAACCAAAATATCCATATGTCACTGACCATGACCAGAGAATTTCACTTCATGTGGTCAATGTTGACAACTCACAACACGAGTCACATATAGTCAGAGGGGGCTAACAATGGGGCGAGAACACTACCTGTCAACAAGAAAGCACAAAGACCTTCGATACGTAATGACACAACGTGGTAACCATGTACAGTGACAAACCAAAGTAGGCATATGTCACAAATCATGACCAAACGGATTTCACAGTGTGTGGTTAACATTGAAAACGCAAAACACGAGTCACAAATGGTCAGCGGGGGAAACCATGGGTTGGGAACACTATTTATCAACTAGCAAGTAGAAAGCTTTAAAACAAGTAGTGGTACGGTGTGGCTAGCTTGCGCAGTGACCAACCAAAGGATGCACACGTCACTAACTATGACCGAACAAGTCCACTATGTATGGTCAACATTGACAACTCATACCTCAAGTCACAAATGGTCAAAGGGAGAGACAATGGTTTGGGAACCCTATGTATCGACTAGAAAGGACAAAGAACTTCAATACGTAGTGGCACGGTGGGGCTACTATGCACACCAAACAACCAAACTAGGCATGTCACTGACCATGACCGAAGAATTTTAATATGGGTGGTCAACGTTAACCAACCATGACACATGTCACAAACGGTCAAAAGGGGAAAAAATGGTCCGGGAATATCAGTTCTCAACTAGCAGGTAGAGTGACCTTCAACCAGGATAAGCACGTTGTGGCTACCATGGAGAATGACCCACCAAAGTAGGCATATGTACTGCCTTTGACAAAAGAAATACGCTGTGTGTGGTCAACGTTGACAACTCATAATAGGATTCACAAACATTCAGAGGGAGAGACCATGGTTTGGGAACACCAGATATCAAATAGCAAGCACAAGGACCTTCAATAAGTTGTGGCACGATGTGGATACCATGCACGATGACCAACCAAAGTAGGCATATGTTACTGACCATGACCAAATAATGTCACTAAGTGTGGTAAACGTTTACAACTCATAACACGAGTCACTGATGGTCAGGGTGGAAGAAAATGGTTCGTGAACACTAGTTAGCCACTAGCAAGTACAAATACCTTCAGTATGTAGTGGCACAGCGTGGCTACCATGCACAGTGACCAACTAGAGTATGCATATGTCATTGACCATGACCACCGAATTTCACTTCATGTGTTCAGTGTTGACAACTCACAACACGAGTCACTGATAGTCAGTGTGGGGTGACAATGGTTTGGGAATACCAACTATTAACTAGAAAGCACAAATACCTTTATTACGTAGTGACACGGTGTGGTAACCACGTACAGTGACAAACCAAACAAGGCATGTCACTAACCATGACCAACGAATTTCACGGTGTGTGGTCAACGTTGAAAACTCATCACACGAGTCACAAATGGTCAGAAGGGGAAATAATGGTTTGGGAACACCAACTATTAACTAGAAAGCACAAATACCTTTATTACGTAGTGACACGGTGTGGTAACCACGTACAGTGACAAACCAAACAAGGCATGTCACTAACCATGACCAACGAATTTCACGGTGTGTGGTCAACGTTGAAAACTCATCACAGGAGTCACAAATGGTCAGAGGGGGAAACAATGGGTTGGGAACACTAGTTATCAACTAGCAAGTATGAAGAACTTCAAAAAGTAGTAGCACGGTGTGGCTAGCGTGCACAGTACCCAACCAAAGGATGAATACATAACAGACTATGGGGGAAGAAGTCCACTACGTGGGGTCAACATTGACAACTCATAACACGGGTCACGAATGGGCAGAGGGAGAAACAATGGTTTGGGAACCCTATGCATGGACTAGAAAGGATAAATAACTTCAATGATTAGTGGCAAGGTGTGGCTACTATGCACACCAAACTACCAAACTAGGTATATGTCACTGACCATGACCAAAGATGTTCAATATGGGTGGTCAACGTTCACCGACCATAACACAAGTCACAAACGGTCAGAAGGGGGAAACAATGGTCCGGGAATATCAGTTCTCAACCAGCAAGTACAACGACCTTCTGTCAGTAGTAGCACGGTGTCGCTACCATGCACAGTGTCCGACCAAAGTAGGCATATGTATTGCCTTTGACCAAAGAGATCCGCTGTGTATGGTCAACGTTGGCAACTCATAATACGAGTCACAAATAGTCAGACGGGGGAACAATTGCTTGGGAACACCAGGTATCAACTAGCAAGCACACTGACCTTCAGTACATTGTGGCACGGTGTGGATACCATGCACGATGACCAACCATATGTCACTGACCATGACCATAGAATGTCACCATGTGTGGTAAACTTTGACAACTCATAACACGAGTCACAAGTGGTCAGAGTAAAAGATAATGGTCTCTAATACTAGTTATCGACTAGAAAGTACAAATACATTCAGTTTGCAGTTGCACAGTGTGGCTACAATGCACAGTGACCAACCAAAGTATGCATATGTCACTGACCATGACCAAAGATTTTCACTTCATGTGGTCAATGTTGACAACTCACAACACGAGTCACAAATATTCAGAGGGGGTAACATTGGTTTGGGAACACTAGCTATCAACTAGAAAGCACAGAGACGTTCAATACATAGTGACAGGGCGTGGTATCCATGTACAGTGACAACCCAAAGTAGGCATATGTCACTAACCATGACCAAAAGAGTTTCACAGTGTGTGGTCAACGTTGAAACGCATAACACGAGTCACAAATGGTCAGAGGGGAAAACAATGGGTTGGGAACACTAGTTATCAACCAGCAAGTACAAAGACCTTCAACAAGCAGTGGCAAGGTATGTCTAGCGTACACAGTGACCAACCAAAGGATGCATACGTCACTGAATATGGCCGAAGAAGTCCACTATGTGTGGTCAACATTGACAACTCATAACACGAGTCACAAATGGTCAGAGGGAGAGACAATGGTTTGGGAACCCTATGTATCGACTAGAAAGGACAAAAAACTTTAATACGTAGTGGCACCGTGTGGCTACTATGCACACCAAACAACCAAACTAGGCATGTCACTGACCATGACCAAAGAATTTCAATATGGGTGGTAAACGTTCACCAACCATAACACAGTTCACAAACAGTCAGACGGGGAAACAATGGTCTGGGAATATCAGTTCTCACTTAGCAAGTACAGTGACCTTCAATCAGTATAAGCACGGTGTGGCTACCATGCCCAATGACCGACCAATAAAGGCATATGCACTACCTTTGACCAATGAAATCCGCTGTGTGTGGTCAACGTTGACAGCTCATAATATGAGTCACAAATAGTCAGAGTGGGAAACAATTGTTTGGGAACACCAGGTACCAACTAGCAAGCACAATGACATTCCGTACGTTGTGTAACGGTGTGAATACCATGCACGATGACCAACTATATGTCACTGACCATGACCAAAGAATGTCACCGTGTGTGGTAAACCTTGACAACTCATAACACGAGTTTCAAACAGTCAGAGTGGAAGGTTATGGATTCTTAATACTAGTTATTGACTAGCAAGTGAAAATACCTTCAATATGCAGTGGCACGGTGTGGCTACAACGCACAGTGACTAACCAAAGTATGCATATGTCACTGACCATAACGAAAGAATTTCACTTCATGTGGTCAATGTTTAAAATTCACCACATGAGTCACGGATAGTCAGAGGGGGCTAACAATGGTTCGGGAACACTAGCTTTCAACAAGAAAGCACAAAGGCCTTTGATACGTAATGACACGGCGTGGTAACCATATACAGTGACAAACCAAAGTAGCCATATGTCACAAACCATGACCAAACGGATTTTGCAGTGTGTGGTTAACGTTGAAAACTCATAATACCAGCACAAATGGTCAGTGGGGGAAACCATGGGTTGGGAACACTATTTATCAACTACCAAGTACAAAGATTTTCAACACATAGTGGCACCGTGTTGCTAGCGTGCACAATAACCAATCAGAGGATGCACACGTCACTGACTATGACCGAAGAAATCCACTATGTATGGTCAACATTGACAACTCATAACACGAGTCACAAATGGTCAGAGGGACAGACAATGGTTTGGGAACCCTAGGTGTTGACTAGAAAGGACAAATATCTTCAATACGTAGTGGCACGGTGTGACTACTATGCACACCAAACAACTAAACTAGGCATATGTCACCGGTCATGATAAAAGAGTTTCAATATGGGTGGTCAACGTTCACCAGCCATAACACGAGTCACAAACGGTCAGAGGAGGAAACAATGGTCCGGGAATACCAGTTCTCAACTAGCAAGTACAACGACCTTCAATCAATAGTAGCACGGTGTGGCTACCATGCACAATGACCGACCAAAGTAAGCATATGTATCGCCTTTGACCAAGGAAATCCGCTGTGTATGGTCAACGTTGGCAACTCATAATACGAGTGACAAATAGTTAGAGGGGGGAAACACTTGTTTGGGAACACCAGGTATCAACTAGCAAGCACAATGACCTTCAGTACGTTGTGGCACAGTGTGGATACTATGCACGATGACCAACCATATGTCACTAACCATGACCAAAGAATGTCACCATGTGCGGTAAATGTTGACAACTCATAACACGAGTCACAAATGGCGAGTGTGAAAGATAATGGTTTCTAAATACTAGTTATGGACTAGCAAGTAAAAATACGTTCAATATGCAGTGGCACAGCGTGGCTACAATGCACAGTTACCAACCAAACTATGCATATGTCACTGACCATGACAAAAGAATTTCACTTCATGTGGTCAATGTTGACAACTCACAACACGAGTCACACATAGTCAGAGGGGGCTAACAATGGGTCCAGAACAATAGCTGTCAACAGGAAAGCACAAAGACTTTTGATATGTAATGACACGGCATGGTAACCATGTACAGTGACAAACCAAAGTAGGCATATGTCACAAACCATGACCAAACGGATTTCAGAGTGTGTGGTTGACCTTGAAGTCTCATAACACGAGTCACGAATGGTCAGTGGGGGAAACCATGGGTTGGGAACACTATTTATCAACTAGCAAGTACAAATATTTCAACAAGTAGTGGCACGGTGTGGCTAGCTTGCGCAGTGACCAACCAAAGGATGCACACGTCACTGACTATGACCGAAGAAGTCCACTATGTATGGTCAACATTGACAACTCATACCACGTGTCACAAATGGTCAGAGGGAGAGAAAATGGTTTTGGAACCCTATGTACTGACTAGAAAGGACAAATATATTCAATACGTAGTGGCACGGTGTGGCTACTATGCACACCAAACAACCAAACTAGGCATATGTCACCGGCCATGATGTAAGAATTTCAATATGGGTGGTCAACATTCACCAACCATGATACAAGTCACAAACGATCAGAGGGGGAAACAATGGTCTGTGAATGTCAGTTATCAACTAGCAAGTACAGCGACCTTCAATCAGTATAAGCACAGTGTGGCTACCATGCACAATGACCGGCCAAAGTAGGCATATGTACTACCTTTGACCAAAGAAATCCGATGTGTGTGGTCAGCGTTGACAACTCATAATGGGAGTCACAAATGGTCAGAGGGGGAGCCAATGGTTTGGGAACACCAGGTATCAACCAGCAAGCACAAGGACCTTCAATACGTTGTGGCACGGTGTGGATACCATACATGATGACCAACCAAAGTAGGCGTATGTCACTGACCATGACCAAATAATTTCACCAAGTGTGGTAAACTTTGACAACTCATAACATGAGTCACAAATGGTGAGGGTGGAAGATAAAGGATTGTGAATACTAGTTATCGACTAGCAAGTACAAATACCTTTAATATGTAGTGGCACAGCGTGGCTACCATGGACAGTGACCAACCAAAGTATGCATATGTCACTGACCATGACCAACGAATTTCACTTCATGTGGTCAGCGTTCACAACTCACGACACGAGTCACCGATAGTCAGAGTAGGGTAACAATGGTTTGGGAACACTAGCTATGAAATAGAAAGCACAAAGACCTTCAATACATAGTGACACGGCATGGTAACCACATATAGTGACAAACCAAACTAGGCATATGTCTATAACCATGACCAAAGAATTTCAATATGGGTGGTCAACGTTCACAACCCATGACATGAGTCACAAATGGTTGGAGGGGGAAAAAATGGTTTCAAAACACTCTGTATCTCCTAACAAGTACAAATGTTTGTCGTATGTATTGGCCCGGTGTGGCTACCGTGCACAATGACTTACCCAAGTAGGCATACATCACTACTCATGACCAAAGAAGTTTAGTGCATGTGGTCAACGTTCACAACTCATGATACAAGTGAAAAATGGGCAGAGGGAGAAACAATGGTTTGAGAATACTCGGTATTGACTAGCAAGTACAAAGACCTTCGATAAGTGGTGGCACGTTGTGGCTACCATACACAATGACCAACGGAAGTATGCTTGTGTCACTGAATATCATAATAAGAGTTTCACTGTGTGTAGTCAACTTTCCTTCTTACGGCTGGTCAATCGGAGCAATGGTTGAGAGGTTATTCAAGCTCAAAGTTGAAATATTTTAAATCCGGTATGCGTTATTTTGTTCCGATTAAACTAACTTTGTTATCATTCATACCTTTGAAAACTACCCTCTAATCTTACACCCCCTTATCTTATGCCCTTTACCCATAGGAACCCTTATAATGTCATTTGGACATCATATGAACACCATTTGAGTTGGCTTAGTACTTATAAAGTTAGATTCTGGAGCGGTAGGTACTGTGTTTGAATCCTCGTACGCGCAATATAGAATAGGCCCGCGACCTGGAGGGGGGGGGG
>SZWC01000044.1:430384-448539 GCA_023375785.1 Penium margaritaceum | reverse complement strand
CCCAGGTCGCGAGCATATTCTATATTGCACGTACCATAATCTAACTCTACAATCACTAAACCAACTCACATGGTGTTCATATGATGTCCAAATGACATTACAAGGGTTCATATGGGTAAAGGGCGTAAAATAAGCGGGTGTAAGATTAGAGGGTAGTTTTCAAAAGCGTGAATGATAAAAAAGTTAGTTTAATCATACAAAAATGATGCTGACGGAATCTCAAAAACTGCAAATTGGAGCTTGAATAACCTCTCAACAATTGCTCTGCTTGACCAGCCGTAAGAATGAAAGTTGACTACTCACGGTGAAACACTTTTATGATATTCAGTGACACAAGCATACTTTGGTTGGTCATTGTGCATGGTAGCCACACCGTGCCACCACTTATCGAAGGTCTTTGTACTTGCTAGTCAATACCGAGTGTTCCCAAACCATTGTTTCTCCCTCTGTCCATTTTTGACCTGTTTTATGAGTTGTGAACGTTGACCACACACACTAAACTTCTTTGGTCATGAGCAGTGATGTATGCCTACTTGGGTAGGTCATTGTGCACAGTAGCCACACCGGGCAAATACATATGAAAAATCTTTATGCATGCTAGAAGATACATAGTGTTTTGAAACCATGTTTTCCTCCTGTGACCATTTGTGACTTGTATTATGGGTTGTGAACGTTGACCACCCATATTTAAACTCTTTGGTCATGGTTAGTGACATATGTCTAGTTTGGTTTGTCACTGTACGTGGTCACCACGCCGTGTGACTACGTATTGAAGGTCTTTGTGCTTTCTAGTTGATAGCTAGTGTTCCCAAACCATTGTTACCCTCATGTGACTATCAGTGACTCGTGTCGTGAGTTGTCAACGCTGACCACGTGAAGTGATATTTGTTGGTTATGGTCAGTGACATATGCATACTTTGGTTGGTCACTGTGCATGGTAGCCACGCTGTGCCACTACATGTTGAAGGTGTTCGTACTTGCTAGTCGATAACTAGTATTCACAAGCCATTATCTTCCACCATGACCATTTGTGACTCGTGTTATGAGTTGTCAAAGTTTACCACACTTAGTGAAATGATTTGGTCATGGTCAGTGACACATGCCTACATTGGTTGGTCATCGTGCATGGTATCCACACCGTGCCACAACGTATTGAACGTCCTTGTGCTTGCTAGTTCATACCTGGTGTTCCCAAACCATTTTCTCCGCTGACCACACACAGCGGATTTCTTTGGTGAAAGGTAGTACACATGCCTCCTTTGGTCGGTCATTGTGCATGGTAGCCACACCGTGCTTATACTAATTGAAGGCCGATGTAATTGCTAGTTGAGAACGGATATTCACAGCCCATTAATTCCCCCTCTGGCCGTTTGTGACTCGTGTTATGGTTGGTGAATGTTGACCACCCATATTGAAATTCTTTAATCATGGTCGGTGACATATGCCTTATTTGGTTGTTTGGTGTGCATAGTAGCCACACCGTGCCACTACTTATTGAAGTTCGTTGTCCGTTCTAGTCAATACATAGGATTCCCAAACCATTGTCTCCCCCTCTGACCATTTGCGACTCGTGCTATGGGTTGTCAACGTTGACCACACACAGCAGATTTCTTTGGTCAAAGGCAGTACATATGCCTTCTTTGGTTGGTCATTGTGCATGGTAGCCACACTGTGCTACTACTGACAAAAGGTCGTTGTACTTGCTAGTTGGTATCTAGAATTTGCAAACTACTGAGAACTGATAATCACAGACCATTGCTTCCCCCTCTGACAGTTTGTGGCTCGTGTTCTGGTTGTTGAACGGTGACCACCCATATTGAAGTTCTTTCATCATGGCCGGTGACATATGCCTAGTTTGGTTGCTTGGTGGGCATAGTAGCCACACCGTGCCACTACGTATTGAAGATATTTGTCCTTTCTAGTCAATACATAGGGTTCCCAAACCATTGTCTTTCCCTCTGCCCATTTTTGACTCGTGGTATGAGTTGTCAATGTTGACCATACATAGTGGACTTCTTCGGACATAGTCAGTGACGTGTGCATCCTTTGGTTGGTCACTGTGCACGCTAGCCACACCGTGCTACAACTTGTTGAAAATCTTTCTACTTGCTAGTTGATAAATAGTGTTCCCAGTCCATGGTTTCCCCCACTGACCATTTGTGACTCGTGTAATGAGTGTTCAACATTAACCACACACTGTGAAATCCGTTTGGTCATGGTTTGTGACATATGCCTACTTTGGTTTGTCACCGTACATGGTTACCAGGCCGTGTCATTACGTATCGATGGGCTTTGTGCTTTCTTGTTGACAGCTAGTGTTCTCAAACCATTGTTAGCCCCCTCTGACTATCTGTGACTCGTGTTGTGGGTTGTCAACATTGACCACATGAAGTGAAATTCTTTGGTCATGGTCAGTGACATATGCATACTTTCGTTGGTCACTATGTATTGTAGCCACACTGTGCCACTGCATATTGAAGGTATTCATACTTGCTAGTCAATAAATAGTATTTATATACCATTATCTTCCACTCTGACCATTTGTGACTCGTATTATGAGTTGTCAAAGTTTACCACACATGGTGTCATTCGTTGGTCATGGTCAGTGGCATATGGGTGGTCATCGTGCATGGTATCCACACCGTGCCACAACGTAGTGAAGGTCATTGTGCTTGCTATTTGATACCTGGTGTTCCCAAACAATTGTTCCCCCCTCTCACTATTTGTGACTCGTATTATGAGTTGTCAACGTTGACCATACACAGCGGATTTCTTTGGTCAAATGCAATACATATGCCTACTTTGGTCCGTCATTGTGCATGGTAGCCACACCGTGCTACTACTGACTGAAGGTCGTTGTACTTGCTAGTTGAGAGCTGATATTCCCGGACCATTATTTCCCCCTTCTGACCATTTGTGACTCGTGTTATGGTCGGTGAACGTTGACCACCCATAGTAAAATTCTTTGGTCATGGTCAGTGACATATGCCTAGTTTGGTTGTTTGATGTGCATAGTAGTCCTACCGTGCCACTACGTATTGAAGTTATTTGTCCTCTCTAGTCCATGCATAGGGTTCCCAAACCAATGTCTCTCCCTCCAACCATTCGTGACTCGTGTTATGGGTTGTCAATATTGACCACACGTAGTCGACTTCTTCTGTCATAGTCAGTGACGTATTCATCCTTTGGTTGGTCACTGTGCACGCTAGCCACACAGTGCCACTACTTGTGGAAGTTCTTCATACTTGCTAGTTGATAACTAGTGTTCCCATCCCATTCTTTCCCCCTCTGACTATTTCTGACTCGTGTGATGAGTTTTCAACGCTGACCACACACCGTGAAATTTATTGGTCATGGTTAGTGACATATGCCTAGTTTGGTTTTTCACTGTACGTGGCTACGATGCTGCGTCATTATGTAATAAAGATATTTGTGCTTTCTAGTTAATAGTTGGTGTTCCCAAACCATTGTTACCCCACGGTGACTATCAGTGACCCGTGCTGTGATTTGTCAACGCTGACCACATGAAGTGAATTTTGTTGGTCATGGTCAGTGACACATGCATATCCTGGTTGGTCACTGTGCATGGTTGCCACGCTGTGCCACTACATATTGAAGGTATTTGTACTTGCTAGTGGATAACTAGTATTCACAAACCATTATCTTCCACCCTGACGATTTGTGATTTGTGTTATGAGTTGTCAATGTTTACCACACTTAGTGACATTCTTTGGTCATTGTCAGTGACATATGCCTACTTTGGTTGGTCATCGTGCATGGTATCCACACTGTGCCAAACCTTATTGAAAGTCCCTGTGCTTTCTAGTTGATATCTGGTGCTCCTAAACCATTGTCTCCCCCTCTGACCATTTGTGACTCCTATTAGGAGTTGTCAACGTTGACCACACACAGCGGATTTCTTCGGTCAAAGGCAGTACATATGCCTACTTTGGTCGGTCATCGTGCATGGTAGCCAGACCGTGCTTATACTGATTGAAGGTCACTGTACTTGCTAGTTGAGAACTGATATTCCCTGACCATTGTTTCCCCTTCTGAAGGTTTGTGACATGTGTTATGGTTGGTGAACGTTGACCAGCCATATTGAAGTTCTCTGGTCATGGTCAGTGACATGCCTAGTTTGGTTGTTTGGTGTGCATAGTAGCCACACCATGCCACTACGTATTGAAGATATTTGTCCTTTATAGTCGATATATAGGGTTCCCAAACCAGTTTCTCTTCCTCTGACCATTTGTGACTCGTCGTATGAGTTGTCAGTGTTGACCTTACATATTGAACTTCTTCGGTCATAGTCAGTGACGTGTGCATCCTTTGGTTGGTCACTGTGCACGCTAGCCATACCGTGCCACTACTTGTTGAAGGTCTTTTTACTTGCTTGTTGATAACTAGTGTTCCCAACCCATTGGTTCCCCCTCTGACAATTTCTGACTCGTGTTACGCATTTTCAACATTGACCACACACTGTGAAACTCTTTTGGTCATGGTTAGTGACATATGCCTACTTTGGTTTGTCAGTGTACATGGTTACCATGCCGTGTCATTACGTATCAAAGGTCTTTGTGCTTTCTTGTTGACAGCTAGTGCTTTCAAACCATTGTTAGCCCCCTCTGACTATTTGTGACTCGTGTTGTGAGTTGTCAACATAGACCACATGAAGGGAAATTCTTTGCTCATGGTCAGTGACATTTGCATGCTTTGGTTAGTCACTGTGCATTGTGACCACACTGTGCCACTGCATATTGAAGGTATTTATACTTGCTAGTCGATAACTAGTATTTAGAAACCATTGTCTTCCACTCTGACCATTTGTGACTCATATTATGTGTTGTCAAAGTTTACCACACATGGTGACATTCTTTGGTCAAGGTCAGTGACATATGGTTGGTACTGTGCATGGTATCCACACCGTGCCACAACGTACTGAAGGTCATTGTGCTTGCTAGTTGATACCTGGTGTTCCCAAAAACTTGTTCCCCCCTCTAACTATTTGTGACTCGTATTATGAGTTGCCAACGTTGACCATACACAGCGGATTTCTTTGGTCAAAGGCAATACATTTGCCTACTTTGGTCGGTCATTGTGCATGGTAGCCACACCGTGCTACTACTGACTGAAGGTCGTTGTACTTGCTAGTTGAGAACTGATATTCCCGGACCATTGTTTCCCCCTTCTGACGGTTTGTGACTCATGTTTTGGTCGGTGAACGTTGACCAACCATATTGAAATTCTTTTGCCATGGTCAGTGACATATGCCTAGATTGGTTGTTTCGTGTGCATAGCAGCCACACCGTGCCACTACGTATTGAAGTTATTTGTCCTCTTTAGTCCATGCATAGGGTTCCCAAACCATTGTCTCTGCCTCTGACCATTTGTGACTCGTGTTATATGTTGTCAATGTTGACCACACGTAGTGGACTTCTTTTGACATAGTCAGTGACACATTCATCATTTGGTTGGTCACTGTGCATGCTAGCCACAGCGTCCCACTGCTTGTTGAAGTTCTTCATACTTGCTAGTTGATTACCAGTGTTCCCAACCCATTGTTTCCCCCTCTGACCATTTGTGACGCGTGTGATGAGTTTTCAACGTTGACCACACACCGTGAAATTTGTTGGTCATGGTTAGTGACATATGCCTAGTTTGGTTTGTCACTATACGTGGTTAACACGCCGTGTCACTACGTAATGAAGGTATTTGTGCTCTAGTTGTTAGTTGGTGTTCCCAAACCATTATTACCCCACTCTGACTATCAATGACTCGTGTTGTGTGTTGCCAACGCTGACCACATGAAGTGAAACTCGTTGGTCATGGTCAGTGACATATGCATACGCTGGTTGGTCACTGTGCATGGTAGCCACGCTGTGCCACTCCATATTGAAGGTATATTGTACTTGCTAGTCGATAACTAGTATTCACAAACCTTTATCTTCCACCCTGACCATTTGTGACTCGTGTTATGAGTTGTCAATGTTTACCACACTTAGTAAAATTATCTGGTCATGGTCAATGACATATGCCTTCTTTGGTTGGTCATCCTGCACGGTATCCACACCGTGCCACAATGTATTGAAGGTCATTGTGCTTGCTAGTTGATAACTGGTGTTCCCAGCCCATTGTCTCCCCCTCTGATCATTTTTTATTCCTATTCTGAATTTTCAACACTGACCACACACAGCGGAATTCTTTGGTCAAAGGTAGTAAATATGCCTACTTTGCTCGGTCATTGTGCATGGTAGCCACACCGTGCTTATACTGATTGAAGGTCGCTGAACTTGCTAGTTGATAACTTATATTTACAGACCATTGTTTCCCCATCTGACTGTTTGTGACTCGTGTTATGGTTGGTGAATGTTGACCACCCATATTGAAGTTTTTTCATCATGACGGTGGCATATGCCTAGTTTGGTTGTTTTGTGTGCATAGTAGCCACACCGTGCCACTACGTATTGAAGATTTTTGTCCTTTCTAGTCAATACATAGGGTTCCAAGGCCATTGTCTCTCCCTCTGACCATTTGTGACTCGTTGTATGAGTTGTCAATGTTGACCATATATAGTGGACTTCTTCCATCATAGTCAATGACATGTGCATCCTTTCGTTGGTCACTGCGCAATCTAGCCAAACCGTGCCACTACTTGTTAAAAATATTTCTACTTGCTAGTTGATGAATAGTGTTGCCAACCCATGGTTTCCCCCACTAACCATTTGTGACTCGTGTTATGAGTCTTCAACGTTAAGCACACACTATGAAATCTGTTTGGTCATGGTTTGTGACATATGCCTACTTTTGTTTGTCACTTTACATGGTTACCATGCCATGTCATTACGTATTGGAGGTTTTTGTGCTTTCTTGTTGACAGCTATTGTTCTCAACCCATTGTTAGTCCCCTCTGACTATTTGTGACTCGTGTTGTGAGTTGTCAACATTGACCACATGAAGTGAACTTCTTTCGTCATGGTCAGTGACATATGCATAGTTCGGTTTGTCACTGTGCATTGTAGCCACGCTGTGCCAATGCATATTGAAGGTATTTGTACTTGCTAGTCGAAAACTAGTATTCAGAAACCATTCTCTGTCACCCTAACCATTTGTGACTTGTGTTATGAGCTGTCAGTATTGACCACACATGGTGACATTCTTTGGTCATGGTCAGTGACATATGGTTGGTCATTGTGCATGGTATCCACACCGTGCCACAACGTACTGAAGGTCATTGGGCTTGCTAGTTGATACCTGGTGTTCCCAAACAATTGTTTCCCCCTCTAACTATTTGTGACTTGTATTATGAGTTGCCAACGTTGACCAGACACAGCGGATTTCTTTGGTCAAAGGCAGTACGTATGCCTACTTTGGTCGGTCATTGTGCATGGTAGCCACACCGTGCTACTAATGATTGAAGGTCGTTGTACTTGCTAGTTGATAACTGATATTCCCGGACCATTGTTTCCCCCTCTGACCGTTTGTGACTCGTGTTCTGGTTGGTGAATGTTGACCACCCATATTGAAATTCTTTCATCATTCCCGGTGACATATGCCAAGTTTGGTTGTTAGGTGTGCGTAGTAGCCACACCGTGCCACTACGTATTGAAGATAGTTGTCCTATCTAGTCAATACTTAGGGTTCCCAAACCATTGTCTCTCCCTCTGACAATTTTTGACTTGTGTTATGAGTTGTCAATGTTGACCATACATAGTGGACTTCTTCGGTCATAGTCAGTGACCTGTGCATCCTTTGATTGGTCACTTTGCACGCTAGCCACACCGTGCCACTACTCGTTGAAATCCTTTCTACTTGGTAGTTGATAAATATTGTTCCCAACCCATGGTTTCCCCCACTGACCATTTGTGACTCCTGTTATGAGTTTTCAACGTTAACCACACACTGCAATATACGTTTGGTCATGGTTTGTGACATATGCCTACTTTGGGTTGTCACTGTACATGGTTACCACACCGTGTCGTTACGTATCAGAGGTCTTTGTGATTTCTTGTTGACAGCTAGTGTTTCCCAGCCATTATTAGTCCCTCTGACTATCTGTAACTCGTGTTGTGAGTTTCCAACATTGACCACATGAAGTAAAACTCTTTGGTCATGGTCAGTGACATATTCATACTTTGGTGGATCACTGTGCATTGTAGCCACACCGTGCCACTGCACATTGAAGGTATTTGTACTCGCTAGTCAATAGCTAGTATTTAGAAACCATAATCTTCCAATCTGACCATTTGTGACTCGTGTGATGAGTTGTAAACGTTTTCCACACATGATGACATTCTTTGGTCATGGTCACTGACATATGGTTGGTCATCGTGCATGGTATCCACACCGTGCCACAACGTACGGAATTTCATTGTGCTTGCTAGTTGATACCTGGTGTTCCCAAACAATTGTTTCCTCATCTGACTATTTATGACTCATATTATGAGTTGCCAACGTTGACCATACACAGCGGATTTCTTTTGTCAAATGCAGTACGTATGCCTACTTTGGTCGGTCATTGTGCATGGTAGCCACACCGTGCTATTACGGATTGAAGGTCATTGTACTTGCTAGTTGAGAACTGATATTCCCAGACCATTGTTTGCCCCTCTGACTGTTTGTGACTCGTGTTATGGTTGGTGAACGTTGACCACCCACACTGAAAGACTTTGGTCATGGTCAGTGACATATGCATAGTTTGGTTGTTTGGTGTGCATAGTACCCACACCGTGCCACTACGTATTGACGTTATTTTTCCATTCTAGTCCATGCATATAGTTCCCAAACCATTGTATCTTCCTCTGACCATTCGTGACTCGTGTTTTGAGTTTTCAATGTTGACCACACATAGTGGACTTCTTCCGACATAGTCAGTGATGTATTCATCCGTTGGTTGGTCACTGTGCACGCCAGCCACACCGTGCCACTACTTGCTGAAGCATTTCATACTTGCTAGTTGATAACTAGTGTTCCCAGCCCATTGTTTCCCCCTCTGACCATTTGTGACTCGTGTGATGAGTTTTCAACGTTGACCACACACCGTGAAATTTGTTGGTCATGGTTAGTGACATATGCCTAGTTTGGTTTGTCACTGTACGTGGTTACCACGCCGTGTCACTACATAATAAAGGCATTCGTGCTTTCTAGTTAATAGTTGGTGTTCCCAAACCAGTACTACCCCACTCTGACTATCAGTGACTCGTCTTGTGAGTTTTCAACGGTGACCACATGAAGTGAAATTCGTTGGTCATGGTCAGTGACATATGCATACTCTGGTTGGTCACTGTGCATGGTAGCCACGCTGCGCCACCAGATAGTGAAGGTATTTGTACTTGCTAGTGGATAACAATTATTCACAACCCATTATCTTCCAGCGTGACCATTTGTGATCCGTGTTATGAGTTGTCAAAGTTTACCACACTTAGTGACATTATTCGGTCATGGTCAGTGACATATGCCCACTTTAGTTGGTCATCATGCATGGTATCCACACCATGCCACAACTTATTGAAGGTCCTTGTGCTTGCTAGTTGATATCTGGTGCTCCCAAACCATTGTGTCCCCCTCTGACCATTTGTGACTCCTGTTATGAGTTGTCAACGTTGACCAGACACAGCGGATTTCTTTGGTCAAAGGCAGTACATATGCCTACTTTGGTCGGTCATTGTGCATGGTAGCCACACCGTGCTTATACCGATTGAAGGTCACTGTACTTGCTAGTTGAGAACCGATATTCCGAGACCATTGTTTCCCATTCTGACCGTTTGTGACATGTGTTATGGTTCTTGAACCTTGACCACCCATATTGAAATTATCTGGTCATGGTCAGTGACATGCCTAGTTTGGTTGTTTGGTGTGCATAGTAGCCACACCGTGCCACTACGTATTGGAGATATTTGTCCTAGTGGATGCATTGGGTTCCCATACCATTGTCTCTCCCTCTGACCATTCGTGACTCGTGTAATGAGTTGTCAATGTTGACCACACGTAGTGGACTTCTTTTGTCATAGTCAGTGACGTATTCATCCTTTTGTTGGTCACTGTGCATGCTAGCCATACCGTGCCACTACTTGTTGACGTTTTGTATACTTGCTAGTTGATAACTAGTGTTCCCAACCCATTATTTGTCCCTCTGACCATTTGTGACCTGTGTAATGAATTTTCAACGTTGACCACACAGCGTGAAATTCTTTGGTCATGGTTAGTGACATATGCCTAGATTGGTTTGTCACTGTACATGGTTACCACGCCATGTCACTACGTAAGAAAGGTATTTGTGCTTTCTAGTTAACAGTTGGTGTTCCCAAACCAATATTACCCCACTCTGACTATCAGTGACTCGTGTTGTGAGTTGTCAACGCTGACCACATGAAGTGAAACTCGTTGGTCATGGTGAGTGACATATGCATACTCTGGTTGGTCACTGTTCATGGTAGCCACGCTGTGCCACTACATATTGAAGGTATTTGTACTTGCTAGTCGATAACTAGTATTCACAAACCTTTATCTTTTGTGACTCGTGTTATGAGTTGTCAAATGTTACCACACTTAGTGAAATTATGTGGTCATGGTCAATGACATATGCCTACTTTGTTTGGTCATTGTGCGTGGTATCCACACCGTGCCACAACGTATTGAAGGCCCTTGTGCTTGCTAGGTGATACCTGGTGTTCCCAAACCATTGTCTCCCCCTCTGACCGTGTTTGACTCCTATTATGAATTGTCAACGCTGACCACACACAGCAGATTTCTTTGGTCAAAGGTAGTACATATGCCTACTTTGATCGGTCATTGTGCATGGTAGCCACACCGTGCTTATACTGATTGAAGGTCGCTCTACTTGCTAGTTGAGAACTGATATTCACAGACCATTGTTACCCCCTCTGACCGTTCGTGACTCGTGTTATGGTTGGTGAATGTTGACCACCCATATTGAAATTCTTTCATCATGGCCGGTAACATATGCCTAGTTTGGTTGTTTGGTGTGCATAGTAGCCACACCGTGCCACTACGTATTGAAGATATTTGTCCGTTCTAGTCGATTCATAGGGTTCCCAAACCATTGTCTCTCCCTTTGACCATTCGTGACTCATGGTATGAGTTGTCAATGTTGACCATACATAGTGGACTTCTTCGGTCGTAGTCAGTGACGTGTGCATCCTTTGGTTGGTCCCTGCACAAGCTAGCCACACCGTGCCACTACTTGTTGAAAATCTTTCTACTTGCTAGTTGATAAATAGTGTTCCCAATCCTTGGTTTCCCCCACTGACCATTTGTGACTCGTGTGATGTGTTTTCAACGTTAACAACACACTGCAAAAAACGTTTGGTCATGGGTTGCGACATATGCCTACTTTGGGTTGTCATTCTACATGGTTACCACGCCGTGTTATTTTGTGTCAAAGGTCTTTGTGCTTTCTTGTCGACAGCTAGTGTTCCCGACCCATTGTTAGCCCCCTCAGACTATCTGTGACTCGTGTTCTGAGTTGTCAACATTGACCACATGAAGTAAACTTCTTTGGTCATGGTCAGTGACATATTCATAATTTGGTTGGTCAATGTGCCTTGTAGCCACACCGTGCCACTGCATATTGAAGGTATCTGTACTTGCTAGTCAATAACAAGTATTTTGAAACCATAATCTTCCACTCTGACCATTTGTGACTCGTGTTATGAGTTGTCAAAGTTTACCACACATGGTGACATTCTTTGGTCATGGTGAAAGGCATATGGTTGGTCATCTTGCATGGTATCCACACCGTGCCACAACGTACTAAAGGTCATTGTGCTTGCTAATTGATACCCGGTGTTCCCAAACAATAGTTCCCCCCTTTGACTACTTGTGACTCGTATTATAAGTTGCCAACGTTGACAATATACAACGGATTTCTTTGGTCAAAGGCAGTACATATGCCTACTTTGGTCGGTCATTGTGCATGGTAGCCACACCGTGCTACTACTGACTGAAGAGCGTTGTACTTGCAAGTTGAGAACTGATATTCCTGGACCCTTGTTTCCCCCTCTGGCCGTTTTGTGACTCGTGTTATGGTCAGTGAACATTGACCACCCATATTGAAATTCTTTGGTCATGGTCAGTGACATATGCCTAGTTTGGTTGTTTTGTGTGCATAGTACCCACACCGTGCCACTACGTATTGGAGTTATTTGTCCTTTCTAGTCCATGCATAGGGTTCCCAAACCATTGTCTTTCCATCTGACCATTCATGACTCGTGTTATGAGTTGTCAATATTGACCACACGTAGTGGACTTCTTCCGTCACAGTCAGTGACGTATTCATCCTTTGGTTGGTCACTGTGCACGCTAGCCACACCGTGCCACAACATGTTGAAGTTCTTCATACTTGCTAGTTGATAACTAGTGTTCCCAACCCATGCTTTCCCCCACTGCAAAATCTGTTTGGTCATGGTTTGTGACATATGCCTACTTTGGGCTGTCAATATACATGGTTACCACGCTGTGTCATTACGTATCAAAGGTATCTGTGCTTTCTTGTTGACAGCTAGTATTCCCGAACCAATGTTAGCCCCCTCTGACTATCTGTGACTCGTGTTGTGAGTTGTCAACATTGACCACATGAAGTGAACTTCTTTGGTCATGGTCAGTGACATATGCATACCTTGGTTGGTCACTGTGCATTGTAGCCACACCGTGCCACTGCATATTGAAGGTATTTGTACTTGCTAGTCAATAACTAGTATTTTGAAACCATAATCTTCCACTCTCACCATTTGTGACTCGTGTTATGAGTTGTCAAAGACTACCAGACATGGTGACATTCTTTGGTCATGGTCAGTGACATATGGTTGGTCATTGTGCATGGTATCCACACCGTGTCACAACGTACGGAATGTCATTGTGCTTGCTAGTTGATACCAGGTTTTCCCAAACAATTGTTTCTACCCCCCTACTCATATTATGAGTTGCCACCATTGACCATACACAGCGGATTTCTTTGGTCAAAGGCAGTACATATGCCTACTTTGGTCGGTCATTGTGCATGGTAGCCACATCGTGCTACTACTGATTGAAGGTTGTTGTACTTGCTAGTTAAGAACTGATATTCTCGGACCATTGTTTCCCACATCTGACGGTTTGTGACTCGTGTTATGGTTGGTGAACGTTGACCACACATATTGAAATTCTTTGGTCATGGTCAGTAACATATGCCTAGTTTGGTTGTTTGGTGTGCATAGCAGCCACACCTTGCCACTACGTATTGAAGTTACTTGTCCTTTCTAGTCCATGCATATGGTTCCCAAACCATTGTCTCTCCCTCTGACCATTTGTGACTCGTGTTATGAGTTGTCAATGTTGACCACACATAGTTGACTACTTCCGTCATAGTTAGTGACGTATTCATCCGTTGGTTGGTCACTGTGCACGCTAGCCACACCGTGCCACTACTTGCTGAAGTTCATCATACTTGCTAGTTGATAACTAGTGTTCCCAGCCCATTGTTTCCCCATATGACCATTTGTGACTCGTGTGATGAGTTTTCAACGTTGACCACACACCGTGAAATTTGTTGGTTAGTGACATATGCCTAGTTTGCTTTGTCACTGTACGTGGTTACCACGCAGTGTCACTAAGTAACAAAGGTATTTGTGGTTTCTAGTTAATAGTTGGTGTTCCCAACCCATTGTCACCCCACTCTGACTATCAGTGACCCGTGTTGTGAGTTTTCAACGCTGACCACATGAAGTGAAATTCGTTGGTCATGGTCAGTGACATATGCATACTTTGGTTGGTCACTGTGCATGGTAACCACGCTGTGCGACTACATATTGAATGTATTTGTACTTGCTATTGGATAACTAGTATTCACAAACCGTTATCTTCCACCCTGACCATTTGTGACTCGTGTTATGAGTTGTCCAAGTGTACCACACTTAGTGACATTGTTTGGTCATGGTCAGTGACATATTCCTACTTTGGTTGGTCATCGTGCATGGTATCCACATCGTGCCACAACGTATTGAAGGTCCTTGTGCTTGCTTGTCAATACCTGGTGTTACCAAACCATTGTCTCCCCCTCTGAACATTTGTGACTCGTTTTATTAGTTGTCAACGTTGACCACACACAGCAGATTTCTTTGGTCAAAGGCAGTACATATGCCCTTTTTGGTAGGTCATTGTGCATGGTAGCCACACCATGCTTATACTGATTGAAGGTCACTGTACTTGCTAGTTGAGAACTGATATTCCCAGACCATTGTTTCCCCGTCTGACTGTTTGTGACATGTGTTATGGTTGGTGAACATTGACCACCCATATTCAAATTCTCTGGTCATGGTCAGTGACATGCCTAGTTTGGTTATTTGGTGTGCACAGTAGCCACACTGTGCCACTACGTATTGAAGATATTTTTCCTTTCTAGTCAATACATAGGGTTCCCAACCCATTGTCTCTCCCTCCGACCATTTGTGACTCGTGGTATGAGTTGTCAATGTTGACCATACATAGTGGACTTTTTCGGTCATAGTTGGTGACGTGTGCATCATTTGGCTGGTCATTGTGCACGCTAGCCACGCCGTGCCACTTTTTTTTTTAACATCTTTCTACTTGCTAGTTGATAAATAGTGTTCCCAACCCATGGTTTCCCCCACTTACCATTTGTGACTCGTGTTTTGAGTTTTCAACGTTAACCACACACTCTGAAATCCGTTTGGTCATGGTTTGTGACATATTCCTACTTTGGTTTGTCACTGTACATGGTTACCACGCCGTGTCATTCTTCAAATGTCTTTGTGCTTTCTTGTTGACAGCTAGTGTTTTTAAACCATTGTTAGCCCCCTCTGACTATCTGTGACTCCTGTTGTGAGCTGTCAACATTGACCACATGAAGTGAAATTCTTAAGTCATGGTCAGTGACATATGCATACTTTGGTTGGTCACTGTGCATTGTAGCCACACTGTGCCAATGCATATTGACGGTATTTGTAGTTGCTAGGCGATAACGAGTATTTTGAAAGCATTATATTTCACTCTGACCATTTGTGACTCGTGTTATGAGTTGTAAAAGTTTGCCGCACATGGTGACATTCTTTGGTCATAGTCAGTGACATATGGTTGGTCATCGTGCATGGTATCCACACCATGCCACAACATACCAAAGGTCATTGTGCTTGCTCGTTGATACCTGGTGTTCCCAAACAATTGTTCCCCCCTTTGACTTTTTGTGACTGGTATTATGAGTTGCCAACGTTGACCATACACAACGGATTTCTTTGGTCAAAGGCAGTACATATGCCTACTTTGGTCGGTCATTGTGCATGGTAGCCACACCGTGCTACTACCTACTGAAGGTCATTGTACTTGCTAGTTGGGACCTGATATTCTTGGACCATTGTCTCCCCATCTGACCGTTTGTGACTCGTGGTATGGTCGGCGAACGTTGACCATCCATATTGACATTCTTTCGTCATGGTCAGTGACATATGCCTAGTTTGGTTGTTTGGTGTGCATAGTAGCCACACCGTGCCACTACGTATTGAAGTTATTTGTCCTTTCTAGCCCATGCATAGGGTTCCCAAACCATTGTCTCTCCCTCTGACCATTTGTGACTCCTCTTATAAGTTGTCAATGTTGACCACACGCAGTGGACTACATACATCATAGTAAGTGACGTATTCATCCTTTGGTCGGTCACTGTGCACGCTAGCCACACCGTGCTTCTAGTTGATAAAGTTCTTCATACTTGCTAGTTGATAACTAGTGTTCCCAACCCATTGTTCCCCCCTCTGCCTATTTGCGACTCGTGTGATGAGATTTCAACGTTTACCACACACCGGGAAATTTGTTGGTCATGGTTAGTGACATATGCCTAGTTTGGTTCATCACTGTATGTGGTTACCACGCCGTGTCACTACAATACAAAGATATTTGTGGATTCTAGTTAATAGTTGGTGTTCCCAAACCATTGTTACCCCACACTGACTATCAGTGACTCGTGTTGTGAGTTGTCAACATTGACCACATGAAGTGAAATTCGCTGGTCAGAGTCAGTGACATATGCATACTTTGGTTGGTCACTGTGCATGGTAGCCACGCTGTGCCACTACATATTGAAGGTATTTGTACTTGCTAGTGGATAACTAGTATTCACAAACCATAATCTTCCACCCTCACAATTTGTGACTCGTGTTATGAGTTGTCAAAGTTTACCAAAGTTAGTGACATTATTTGGTCATGGTCAGTGACATATGCCTTCTTTGGTTGGTCATCGTGCATGGTATCCACACCGTGCCACAAATTATAGAATGTCCTTGTGCTTGCTAGTTGATATCTGGTGTTCCCAAACCATTGTTTCTCCCTCTGACCATTTGTGACTCCTATTATGAGTTGTCAACGTTGACCACACATAGCGGATTTCTTTGGTCAAAGGCAGTACATATGCCTAATTTGGTCGGTCATTGGGCATGGTAGCCACACCGTGCTTATCCTGATTGAACGTCACAGTACTTGCTAGTTGAGAACTGATATTCCCAGACCATTGTTTCCCCTTCTGACCATTTGTGACATGTGTTATGGTTGGTGAACGTTGACCACCCATATTGAAATTCTCTGGTCATGGTCAGTGACACATGGTTGGTCATTGTGCATGGTAGCCACACCGTGCTTATCCTGATTGAACGTCACAGTACTTGCTAGTTGAGAACTGATATTCCCAGACCATTGTTTCCCCTTCTGACCATTTGTGACATGTGTTATGGTTGGTGAACGTTGACCACCCATATTGAAATTCTCTGGTCATGGTCAGTGACATGCCTAGTTTGGTTGTTTGGTGTTCATAATAGAGGGTGCCACTACGCATTGGACTTCTTTGTCCTTTCTAGTCAATACATAGGTTTCCCAAACCATTGTCACTCCCTCTCACCATTTGTGACTCCTGTTATGAGTTGTCAATGTTGACCACACATAGTGGAATTCTTCCGTCATAGTCAGTGACGTATGCATCCTTTGGTTGGTCACTGTGCACGCTAGCCATACCGTGCCACTGCTTGTTGAAAGTCTTTGTACTTGCTAGATGATAACTAGTGTTCCCAACCCATTGTTTCCCCCTCTGATTACTTGTGACTTGAGTTCTGCGTTTTCAACATTGACCACACAGTGTGAAATCCATTTGGTCATGGTTAGTGACATATGCCTACTTTGGTTTGTCACTGTACATGGTTACCACGCCGTGTCACTACGTAACGAAGGTCTCTGTGCTTTGTAATTGATGGTTAGTGCTCCCAAACCATTGTTACCCCCTCTGAATATATGTGACTCGTGTTGTGAGTTGTCAACATTTACCACATGAAGTGAACTTCTTTGGTCATCGTCAGTGACATGTGCATACTTTGGTTGAACACTGTGCATTATAGCCACACTGTGCCACTGCATATTGAAGGTATTTTTACTTGCTAGTCGATGACTAGTATTTAGAAACCGTTATCTTCTACTATGACCATTTGTGACTCTTGTTATGAGTTGTCAATGTTTACCACACATGGTGACATTATTTGGTCATGGTCAGTGACACATGGTTGGTCATTGTGCATGGTATCCACACCGTGCCATAATGTACTGAAGGTCATTGTGCTTGCTATTTGATAGCTGGTGTTCCCAAACAATTGTTTCCCCCTCTGACTATCTGTGACTCGTATTATGTGTTGGAAACGTTGACCATACACAGCGGATTTATTTGGTTAAAGGCAGTACGTATGCCTACTTTGGCCGGTCATTGTGCATGGTAGCCACACCATGCTACTACTGGCTGAAGGTCGTTGTACTTGCTAGTTGGTGTCTAGTATTCCCAAACCATTGTTTCATCCTCCGACAATTTGTGACCCATATTATGGGTTGTCAACGTTGACCACACATAGTAAAGTTATTTCGTCATGGTAAGTGGCCCATGCCTTATCTGGTTGGTCATTGTGCATGATAGCCACACTGTTCCGCTACTTGTTGAAAGTCTTTGTACTTTCTAGTCAATGAATAGCAAACGGTATCTCCCTTTCACACCAGGTCGGTTTTTGTTGATTTGTTACGCGTAGGTGCCTTTACTGGAATACTCCCTCCCACCCCCCAGGAGGGATGTTCCGTGGACGACCTGGAGGACAGATTTACGACCGGATTATGACACCCCCCTCCCC
>SZWC01000044.1:411005-429500 GCA_023375785.1 Penium margaritaceum | reverse complement strand
GGGGGAGGGGGAGAAAATGCGAGAGAGACCGGGTCAACACCTACCGAGAACAGAAACTGTGGAGGCCCCATACGCCCTTTGGCGGCCACATTGGAACTGGCATCTTCATGGCCATATGCACAAAACGTGGCATATCGAGGTGGCAGTCGATGCATGCCATTGATTCATCCGTCGCATTGCGGACAGCCTTTACGAGGCTGACGGGGCTTGCCCGAGGCTAGCGGGCAGTCACCACCATCGCTGAAACTCTACCCCAGGGGTCCACGACTACTGCAGCAGGAACCAGAAGCAGGCGCAAGGAGAAGTCTGCAGAGAAGCGGCAAAAGAAGACGATGCTGGAGCTGGCGGAGGAGGACACCATGGACGAGCTTTACGAGGAACCCGAAGCAGAACCAGTGCCAGTCGCGCCAAACACTCTGGAGCAGGAGATAGAGGACTACAAGAAGCACGCGCGTGGAGGTCGGAGATGCAACGTGCTACACTTCTACAGGGACAACGAGGGCAAGTACCCTACCCTTGCTAGGGTGGTCCTGGACCTATTCGCGGTGCCTGCAACGAGCATCCCCTCTGAAAGGATGTTCTCACTTGGAGGAAGGGTGGTCACCGAGGTGCGGCATAGCCTGAGCAACGTCATGGTGGAGGATCTGCTCACGCTAAAGACCTGGATCAACGACCCGGCCCTCCTCAACTTCCCTGTTGCACCAGATGGAACTGTTGCACCCGAGTTGCTGCAGGAGGAGAAGAAGGAGAAGCAGAGGCGCAAGGAAGTGAGGAAGTCTGTTGCGGCCGTCAGGCAGGGATTACTGAAGATAGCCATCCTCCCAGACTCAGACGATGAGGGAGAAGACGTGCCAGATGCAGTAGGCTTGGACACAGATGAGGACGACGATGACGATAACGATGATGAGGATGTGTACGAAGAGGGCGAAGGGGATGATGCCTCTGATGATGGCGGCCAGGCCTCTGATGAGGATGATGATGTTTTAGAGATCGGTTGAATTGCAAACTCTTCATTTCACCCATGATCAACCATTGTTATTCTGTTTCCAGAATTGTTTGCTTTTCACTGACTTTTTCTCTCTTGAGCACAATCATTCATACACATTGGTGCGCTGTTTGGTGTACAGTGCATAGGTTGGTAGTCTATTCTGTAGGCTACCTAGTACTCGTTCACTGTTGTGAACTTGTGCAAAGTGGAAAGTGAACAATGGACAAAATTTCAGCTGACTGGGGAAAAAAATAATCATAGAACACAATTGTTTCTCGGTTAGACACACTACTAATGCACACATTGGTGCTCTGCTTGGTGCACTGACATTATGTCAGCACAGGTTGGTGCAGTATTCAGTAGACTACCTAGAACTTAACCACTTGGGTAAAGTTGTACTCAGAACACAATGAACAATGAATGACAACGCAGTAGACTTGGGGAGTGCTAAGTGTCTTCAGTCGTTAAGTGGTCGGTCTATACAGCTTCGCGAGACCGAGTCCTCAAGACTCGCGAGTCTTTTGAAAAGACTCGCGGAGCCGAGTCCTTCCCCTTGGCTCGTTCCGCGAAACCGAGTCTGAGTCCAGACTCGCGAGTCTGGACTCGTTTGCACCCTTGTTTGTGACTCCTATTATGCGTTGTCAACGCTGACCACACACAGTGGATTTCTTTGGTCAAAGGTAGTGCGTATGCCTAATTTGGTCGGTCATTGTGCATGGTAGCCACACCGTGCTTATACTGGTTGAAGGCTACTGTACTTGCTAGTTGAGAACTGATATTCACGGACCATTGTTTACCCCTCTGACTGTTTGTGACTCGTGTTATGGTTGGTGAATGTTGACCACCTGTATTTAAATTCTCTTATCATGGCCAGTGACATATGCCTAGTTTGGTTGTTTGGTGTGCATAGTAGCCACACCGTGCCACTACGTATTGAAAATATTTGTCATTTCTAGTCAATACATAGGGTTCCCAAACCATTGCCTCTCCGTCTGACCATTTGTGACTCATGGTATGAGGATCAATGTTGACCATACATAGTGGACTTCTTCGGTCATAGTCAGTGACGTGTGCATCTTTTGGTTGGTTACTGCACAAGCTAGCCACACCGTGCCACTACTTGCTGAAAATCTTTCTACTTGCTAGTTCATAAATAGTGTTCCCAACCCATGGTTTCCCCCACTGACCATTTGTGACTCGTGTTATGAGTTTTCAGCGTTGACCACACACTGTGAAATCCGTTTGGTCATGGTTTGTGACATATGCCGACTTTGGTTTTTCACTGTACATGGTTACCACGTTGTGTCATTACGTATCGAAGGTCTTTGTGCTTTCTTGTTGACAAGTAGTGTTCTCGAACCATTGTTAGCCCCCTCTGACTATATGTGACTCGTGTTGTGAGTTGTCAACATTCACCACATGAAGTGAAAATCTATGGTTGTGGTCACTGACATATGCATACTTTGGTTGGTCAGTGTGCATTGTAGCCACACCGTGCCACTGCATATTGAAGGTATTTGTACTTGCTAGTCCACAACTGTTTTTAGAAACCATTATCTTCCAATCTGATCATTTGTGACTCGTATTATGAGTTGTCAACGTTTACCACACATGGTGACATTCTTTGGTTATGATCAGTCACATATGGTTGGTCATCGTGGATGGTATCCACACCGTGCCACAACGTACTCAAGGTCATTGTGCTTGCTTGTCGGTACGTGGTGTTCCCAAACAATTGTTCCACCCCTCTGACTAGTTGTGACTCGTGTTATGAGTTTTCAACGTTGACCATACACAGCGGGTTTCCGTGGTCAAAGGCAATACACATGCCTACTTTGGTCGGTCATTGTGCATGGTAGCCATACCGTGCTACGACTGACAGAAGGTCGTTGTACTTGTTAGTTGAGAACTGATATTCCTGGACCATTGTTTCCCCCTTCTGACCGTTTGTGACTTGTGTTATGGTCGGTGAACTCCGACCACCCATATTGAAATTCTTTGGTCATGGTCAGTGACATATGCCTAGTTTGGTTGTTTGGTGTCCACAGTAGCCACACCGTGCCGGTATGTATTGAAGTTATTTTCCTTTGTAGTCCACGCATAGGGTTCCCAAACCACTGTCTCTCTCTCTGACCATTCGTGACTCGTGTTATGAGTTGTCAATGTTGACCACACGAAGTGGACTTCTTCCCTCATAGACAGTGACGTATTCATCCTTTGGTTGGTCACCGTGCACGCTAGCCACACCGTGCCACTACTTGTTGAAGTTCTTCATACTTGCTAGTTGATAACTAGTGTTCCCAACCCACTGTTTCCCCCTCTGAACATTTGTGACTCTTGTGATGAGTTTTCAACATTGACCACACACCGTGACAATGTTGGTCATGGTTAGTGACATATGCCTAGTTTGGTTTGTCACTGTATGTGGTTACCGCGCCGTGTCACTACGTAACAAAGGTATTTGTGCTTTCTAGTTAATAGTTTGTGTTCCCAAACCATTGTTACCCCACTCTGACTATCAGTGACTCGTGTTGTGAGTTGTCAACGCTGACCACATGAAGTAGAATTCGTTGGTCATGGTGAGTGACATACGCATACTCTGGTTGGTCACTGTGCATGGTAGCCACGCTGTGCCACTACATATTGAAGGTATTTGTACTTGCTAGTGGATATCTAGTATTCACAAACCATTATCTTTCACCATGACCATTTGTGACTCGTGTTATGAGTTGTCAACATTTACCACACTTCGTGACATTATTTGGGCATGGTCAGTGACATATGACTACTTTGGTTGGTCATCGTGCATAGTATTAACACCGTGCCACAACTTATTGAAGGTCCTTGTGCTTGCTAGTTGATATCTGGTGCTCCCAAACCATTGTCTCCCCCTCTGACCGTTTGTGACTCCTATAATGAGTTGTCAACATTGACCACACACAACGGATTTCTTTGGTCAAAGGCAGTACATATGCCTGCTTTTGTCGGTCATTGTGCATGGTAGCCACACCGTGCTTATACTGATTAAAGGTCACAATACTTGCTAGTTGAGAACTGATATTCCCAGACCATTGATTCCCCTTCTGACCGTTTGTGACATGTCTTATGGTTGGTGAACGTTGACCACCCATATTGAAATTCTCTGGTCATGGTCAATGACATGCCTAGTTTGGTTGTTTGGTGTGCATACTAGCCACACCATGCCAATACGTTTTGAAGATATCTGTCCTTTCTAGTCAATACATAGGGTTCCCAAACCATTGTCTCTCCCTCTGCTCATTTGTGACTCATGGTATGAGTTGTCAATGTTGACCATACATAGTGGACTTCTTCGGTCATAGTCAGTGACGTGTGCATCCTTTGGTTGGTCACTGTGCACACTAGCCACACAGTGCCACTACTTGTTAAAAGTTTTTCTACTTGCTAGTTGGTAAAGAGTGTTCCCAACCCATGGTTTCCCCCACTGACCATTTGTGACCCGTGTTATGAGTTTTCAACGTTAACCACACACTGTGAAATCCGTTTGGTCATGGTTTGTGACATATGCCTACTTTGGTTTGTCACTTTACATGGTTACCACGCCGTGTCATTACGTATAAACGGTCTTTGTGCTTTCTTGTTGACAGCTAGTGTTCTCAAACCATTGTTAGCCCCCTCTGACTATCTGTGACTCGTGTTGTGAGTTGTCAACATTGACCACATGAAGTGGAATTATTTGGTCATGGTCAGTGACATATGCATACTTTGGTTGGTCACTGTGCATTGTAGCCACACTGTGCCACTGCATATTGAAGATATTTGTACTTGCTAGTCGATAACTATTATTTCGCAACCATAATCTTCCACTCTGATCATTTGTGACTCGTTTTATGAGTTGCCAAAGCTTACCACACATGGTGACATTCTTTTGTCATGGTCAGTGACATATAGTTGGTCATCGTGCATGGTATCCACACCATGCCACAACGTATTGAAGGTCATTGTGCTTGCTATTTGATACCTGGTGTTCCCAAACAATTGTTCCCCCCTCTGACTATTTGTGACTTGTATTATGAGTTGCCAACGTTGACCATACACAGCGGATTTCTTTGGTCAAAGGCAGTACATAAGCCTACTTTGGTCGGTCATTGTGCATGGTAGCCACACCCTCCTACTACTGACTGAAGGTCGTTGTACTTGCTAGTTGAGAACTGATATTCCCGGACCATTGTTTCCCCCTCATGTCCATTTGTGACTCGTGTTATGGTCCATGAACGTTGACCACCCATATTCAAATTCTTTGGTCATGGTCAGTGACATATGCCTAGTTTGGTTGTTTGGTGTGCATAGTAGCCACACCGTGCCACTACGTATTGAAGTTATTTGTCCTCTCTAGTCCATGCAAAGGGTTCCCAAACCATTGTCTCTCCCTCTGACCATTCGTGATTCGTGTTATGAGTTGTCAATGTTGACCACACGTAGTTAACTTATTCGGTCATAGTCAGTGACGTATTCATCCTTTGGTTGGTCAATGTGCACGCTAGCCACACCTTGCCACTACTTGCTGGAAATCTTTCTACTTCGTAGTTCATCAATAGTGTTCCCAACCCATGGTTTCCCCCACTGACCATTTGTGACTCGTGTTATGATTTTTCAACGTTAACCACACACTCCGAAATCCGTTTGGTCGTGGTTTGTGACATATGCCTACTTTGGTTTGTCACTGTACATGGTTACCACGCCATGTCATTACGTATCAAAGGTCATTGTGCTTTCTTGTTGACAGCTAGTGTTCCCAAACCATTGTTAGCCCCTTTTGACTATCTGTGACTCGTTTTGTGAGTTGTCAGCATTGACCACATGAAGTGAAATTCTTTGGACATGGTCAGTGACATATGCATACGTTTGTTGGTCACTGTGCAATGTAGCCACACCGTGCCACTGCATATTGAATGTATTTGTACTTGCCAGTCAATAACTAGCATTGAGAGACCATAATCGTCCACTTTGACCATTTGTGACTCGTATTATGGGTTGGCAAAGTTAACCACACATGGTGATGTTCTTTGGTCATGGTCAGTGACATATGGTTGGTCATCGTGCATGGTATCCACACCGTGCGACAACGTACGGAATGTCATTGTGCTTGCTAGTTGATACCTGGTGTTCCCAAACAATTGTTTTGCCCTCTGACTATCTTTTAATCATGTTATGAGTTGCCAATGTTGACCATACACAACGGATATCTTTGGTCAAAGGCAGTACATATGCCTACGTTGGTTGGTCATTAGCCACATCATGCTACTACTGACTGAAGGTCGTTGTGCTTGCTAGTTGAGAACTAATATTCCTGGACCATTGTTCCCCCCTCTGACCGTTTGTGACTCGTATTATGGTCGATGAATGTTGACCACCAATATTGAAATTCTTTGGTCATAGTCAGTGACACATGCCTAGTTTGGTTATTCGGTGTGCATAGTAGCCACACCGTGCGACTACGTATTGAAGTTATTTGTCCTTTCTAGTCCCTGCATAGGGTTCCAAAACCATTGTCTCTCCCTCTGCCCATTCGTGACTCTTGTTATGAGTTGTCAATGTTGACCACACGTACTGGTATTCTTCCGTCATAGTCAGTGACGTGTTCATCATTTGGTTGGTCACTGTGCAGGCTAGCCACACCGTGCCACTAATTTTTGAAGTTCTTCATACTTGCTAGTTGATTACTAGTGTTCCCAACCCATTGTTTCGCCATCAGCCCATTTGCAACTCGTGTGATAAGTTTTCAACGTTGACCACACACCGTGAACATTGTTGGTCATGGTTAGTGACATATGCCTCGTTTGGTTTGTCACTGTACGTGGTTACCATGCCGTGTCACTACGTAATAAAGGTATTTCTGGTTTTTAGTTAATATTTGGTGTTCCCAAACCATTGTTACCCCACTCTGACTATCGGTGATTTGTGTTGTGAGTTGTCAACGCTGACCACATGAAGTGAAATTCGTTGGTCATGGTCAGTGACATATGCATACTTTGGTTGGTCACTGTGCATGGTAGCCACGCTGTGCCACTGCACATTGAAGGTATTTGTACTTGCTAGTGGATAACTAGTATTCACAAACCATTATCTTCCACCCTGACCATTTGTAACTGGTGTTATAAAGAGTCAAAGTTTACCACACTTAGTGACATTATTTGGTCATGGCCAGTGACATATGTCTACTTTGGTTGGTCATCGTGCATGGCATCCAAACCGTGCCAAGACTTATTGAAGATCCCAGTGCTTGCTAGCTGATATTCTTGTTCCCAACCCATTGTCTCCCCCTGAGACCATTTGTGACTCCTATTATGAATTGTCAACTTTGACCACACACAGCGGATTTCTTTGGTCAAAGGCAGTACACATGCCTACATTGGTCGGTCATTGTGCATGGAAGCCACAGCATGCTTCTCCTGATTGAAGGTCACTGTACTTGCTAGTTGAGAACTGATATTCCCATACCATTGTTTCCCCCTCTGACCGTTTGTGACATGTGTTATGGTTGGTGAACGTTGACCACCCATCTTGAAATTCTCTGGTCATGGTCAGTGACATGCCTCGTTGGTTGTTTGGTGTGCATAGTAGCCACACTGTGCCACAACGTATTGAATTTATTTGTCCTTTCTAGTCAATACATAGGGTTCCCAAACCATTTTCACTCCCTCTCACCATTTGTGACTCGTGTTATGAGTTGTCAATGTAGACCACACATAGTGGACTTCTTCGGTCATAGTCAGTGACGTATGCATCCTTTGATTGGTCACTGTGTACGCTAGCCATACCGTGCCACTGCTTGCTGAAGGTCTTTGTACTTGCTAGTTGATAACTATTGTTCCCAATCCATTGTTTCCCCCCTCTGACCACTTGTGACTCGTGTTATGCGTTTTCAACGTTCACCACACACTGTGAAATTATTTTGGTCATGGTTAGTGACATATGCCTACTTTGGTTTGTCACTGTACATGGTTACCACGCCGTGTCACTACGTATCGAATGTCTCTGTGCTTTGTAATTGATAGCTAGTGTTCCCAAACAATTGTTGCCCCCTCTGAATATCTGTGACTCATGTCGTGAGTTGTCAACATTTACCACATGAAGTGAAATTCTTTGGTCATTGTGAGTGACATGTGCATACTTTGGTTGGACACTGTGCATTGTAGCCACAATGTGCAACTGCAGATTGAAGGTATTTGTACTTGCTAGTCGATAACTAGTATTTAGAAACTGTTATCTTTTACTCTGACCATTTGTGACTCGTGTTTTGAGTTGTCAAAGTTTACCATACATGGTCATATTCTTTGGTCATGGTCAGTGACATATGGTTTGTCATTCTGCATGGTATCCACACCGTGCCACAACGTACTGAAGGTCATTGTGCTTGCTAATTGATACCTGGTGTTCCCAAATAATTGTTTCCCCCTCTGATTATTGTGACTCGTATTATGAGTTGCAAACGTTGACCATACACAGCGGATTTCTTTGGTCAAAGGCAGTACATATGCCTGCTTTGGTCGGTCATTGTGCATGGTAGCCACACCGTGCTACTACTGACTGAAGGTCGTTGTACTTGCTAGTTGGTGTCTAGTATTCCCAAACCATTATTTCCTCCTCTGACAGTTTGTGACCCATAGTATGGGTTGTCAGCGTTGACCACAGATAGTAAAATTATTTGGTCATAGTAAGAGGCCCATGCCTAATCTGGTTGGTCATTGTGCATGGTAGCCACACCGTTCCACTACTTGTTGAAGGTCTTTGTACTTGCTAGTCAATCAATAGCAAAAGGTTTCTACCTTTGACACCAGGTCGATTTTTGTTGATTTGTTACGCGTAGGTGCCTTCACTGGAATATTCCCTCCCATCCCCCTAGAGGGATGTTCCGTGGATGACCTGGAGGACAGATTTGCGACCGCATTCTGACACCCCCCTNCCCCCCCCCCCCCCCACAGCTTAGGATCAAAGGTAGAGTTGAGGTATCACAACACGGCCGCCCCACCCCCCCCACCCCAGGTCGCAAGCCTATTGTATATTCCGCGTACGAGGATGCAAACCCAGGACTTACCGCTCCAGAATCTAACTATATAAGCACTAAGCCAACTCACATGGTGTTCATATGATGTCCAAATGACATTATAAGGGTTCCAAATGACATTAAAAGGGGGTGTTAGATTAGAGGGTAGTTTTCAAAAGTATGAATGATAACAAAGTTAGTTTAATCATAACAAACTGATGGAAACGGGAATTGAAATATTGCAACTTAGAGCTTGAATAACCTCTCAACCATTGCTCCGATTGACCTGCCATAAGAAGGAAAGTTGACTACACACAGCGAAACTCTTTTTATGATATTCGATGACACAAGCATACTACGGTTGGTCATTGTGCATGGTAGCCACACCGTGCCACCACTTATTGAAGGTCTTTGTACTTGCTAGTCAATACCGAGTATTCTCAAACCATTGTTTCTCCATCTGCCCATTTTTGACTTGTATTATGACTTGTGAATGTTGACCACACACACTAAACTTCTTTGTTCATGAGCAGTGATGTATGCCTACTTGGGTACGTCATTGTCCACGGTAGCCACACCTGGCAAATACATACGAAAAATCTTTGTACTTGCTAGGAGATACATAGTGTTTTGAAACCATGTTTCCCCCCTCTGACAATTTTTGACTCATGTCATGGGTTGTGAACGTTGACCACCCATATTGAAACTCTTTGGTCATGGTTAGTGGCATATGCCTAGTTTGGTTTGTCACTGTACGTGGTTACCACGCCATGTCACTACGTATTGAAGGTATTTGTGCTTTCTATTTGATACCTAGTGTTCCCAAACAATTGTTACCCTCCTCTGACTATCCGTGACTTGTGTCGTGAGTTGTCAACGCTGACCACATGAAGTGAAATTCGTTGGTCATGGTAAGTGACATATGCATACTTTGGTTGGTCACTGTCTATGGTAGCCACGCTGTGCCACTACATATTGACGGTATTTGTACTTGCTAGTCGACAACTAGTATTCACAAAGTTAACCACACTTAGTGAAGTTATTTGCTGATGGTCAGTGACATATGCCTTCTTTGGTTGGTCATCGTGCAAGGTATCCACACCGTGCCACAGCATATTGAAGGTCCTTGTGCCTGCTAGTTGATACCCGGTGTTCCCAAACCATTGTCTTCCCCTCTGACCATTTGTGACTCATGGTATGAGTTGTCAATGTTGATCATACATAGTGGACTACTTCGGTCATAGTCAGTGACGTGTGCATCCTTTGGTTGGTCACTGCGCAAGCTAGCCACATCGTGCCACTACTTGTTGACAATCTTACTACTTGCTAGTATATGAATAGTGTTCCCAATCCATGGTTTCCCTCACTGACCATTTGTGACTCGTGTTATGTGTTTTCAACGTTAACCACACACTGTGAAATCCGTTTGGTCATGGTTTGTCACATATGCCTACTTTGGGTTGTCACTATAAATGGTTACCACGCCGTGTCATTGCGTATCAAAGGTCTTTGTGCTTTCTTGTTGACAGCTAGTGTTCTCGACCCATTGTTAGCCCGGTCTGACTATGTGTGACTCGTGTTGTGAGTTGTCAACATTGACCACATGAAGTGAAATGCTTTGGTCATGGTCAGTGACATATGCATACTTTGGTTGGTCACTGTTTATTGTAGCCACGCTGTGCCACTGCATATTGAAGGTATTTGTACTTGCTAGTCGATAACTAGTATTTAGAAACCATTATCTTTCACTCTGACCATTTGTGACTCATGTTATGAGTTGTCAAATTTTACCACACATGGTGACATTCTTTGGTCATGGTCAGTGACATATAGTTGGTCATCGTGCATGGTATCCACACCGTGCCACAACGTACTAAAGGTCGTTGTGCTTGCTAGTTGATACCAGATGTTCCCAAACAATTGTTTCTCCCTCAAACTATTTTTGACTTGTATTATGAGTTGCCAACGTTGACCATACACAGCGAATTTCTTTGGTCAAAGGCAGTACATATGCCTACTTTGGTCGTTCGTTGTGCATGATAGCCACACCGTGCTAGTATTGATTGAAGGTCGTTGTACTTGCTAGTTGAGAACTGATATTCCCGGACCATTGTTTCCCCCTCTGACCGTTTGTGACTCGTGTTATGGTTGGTGAATGCTGACCACCCATATTGAAATTCTTTCATCATGGCCGGTGACATATGCCTAGTTTGGTTGTTTGGTGTGCATAGTAGCCACACTGTGCCACTACGTATTGAAAATGTATGTCCTTTCTAGTCAAGACACAGGGTTCCCAAACCATTTTCTCTCCCTCTGACCATTTGTGACTCGTGTTATAAGTTGTCAATATTGACCATACATAGTGGACTTCTTCGTTCATAGTCAGTGACGTGTGCATCCTTTGATTGGTCACTGTGCACGCTAGCCACACCGTGCCACTACTTGTTGAAAATCTTTCTACTTGGTAGTTGATGAATAGTGTTCCCAACCCATGGGTTAACCCACTGACCATTTGTGACTGGTGTTATGAGTTTTCAACGTTAACCACACACTGCGAATTCTGTTTGGTCATGGTTTGTGACATATGCCTACTTTGGTTTGTCACTGTACATGGTTACCACGCCGTGTCATTATGTATCAAAGGTCTTTGTGCGTTCTTGTTGACAGCTAGTGTTCCCGAACCATTGTTAACCCCCTCCGACTATCTCTGACTCCTGTTGTGAGTTGTCAACATTGACCACATGAAGTGAAATTGTTTGGTCATGGTCAGTGACATATGCATACTTTGGTTGGTCACTGTGCATTGTAGCCACACCGTGCCACAGCATATTGAATGTATTTGTACTTGCTAGTCAATAACTAGTATGTAGAAACCATAATCTTCCACTCTAACCATTTGTGACTTGTGTTATGAGTTGTCGAAGTTTACCACACATGGTTACATTCGTTGGTCATGGTCAGTGACATATGGTTGGTCATCGTGCATGGTATCCACACCATGCCACAACGTACGGAATGTCATTGTGCTTACTAGTTGATACCTGGTGTTCCCAAACAATTATTTCCCCCTCTGACTATTTGTGACTCATATTATGAGTTGCCAACGTTGACCATACACAGCGGATTTCTTTGGTCAAATGCAGTACATATTCCTACTTTGGTCGGTCATTCTGCATGGTAGCCACACCGTGCTACTACTGATTGAAGGTTGTTGTACTTGCTAGTTGAGAACTGATTTTCCCGGACCATTGTTTCCCCCTCTGACCGCTTGTGACTCATGTTATGGTTGGTGAATGTTCACCATCCATATTGAACCTCTTTGGTCATGCTCGGTGACATATGCATAGTTTGGTTGTTTGGTGTGCATAGGAGCCACACCGTGCCCCGACGTATTGAATTTATTTGTCCTTTCTAGTCCATGCATGTGGTTCCCAAACCATTCTGTCTCCCTCTGACCATTCGTGACTCGTGTTATGAGTTGTCAATGTTGACCACACATAGTGCACTTCATAGTCAGTGACGTATTCATCCGTTAGTTGGTCACTGTGCATGCTAGCCACACCGTGCCACAACTTGCTGAAGTTCTTCATACTTGCTAGCTGATAACTAGTGTTCCCAGCCCATTGTTTCCCCATGTTACAATTTGTGACTCACGTTATGAGTTTTTAACGTTGACCACACACCGTGAAATTTGTTTGTCATGGTTAGTGACATATGCCTAGTTTGGTTTGTCACTGTACGTGGTTACCACGCCGTGTCACTAGGTAATAAAGGTATTTGTTGTTTCTAGTCAATAGTTGGTGTTCCCAAACAATGTTTACCCCACTCCGACTATGAGTGACCCGTGTTGTGAGTTGTCAACGCTGACCACATGAAGTAAAATTCGTTGGTCATGGTCAGTAACATGTGCATTGTTTGGTTGGTCGCTATGCATGGTAGCCACGCTATGCCACTACATATTGAAGGTATTTCTACTTGCTAGTGGATAACTAGTTTTCACAAACCATTATCTTCACCCTGACCATTTGTGACTCGTGTTATGAGTTGTCAAAGTTTACCACACTTAGTGACATTATTTGGTCATGGTCAGTGACATATGCCTTCTTTGGTTGGTCATCGTGCATGGTATCCACATCGTGCTACAACTTATTGAAGGTCCTTGTGCTTGCTAGTTGACACCTGGTGTTCCCGAATCACTGTATCCCTTCCTGACCATTTGTGACTTCTGTTATGAGTTGTCAATGTTGACCACACACAGCGGATTTCTTTGGTCAAAAGCAGTACATATGCCTTTTCTGGTCGGTCATTGTGCATGGTAGCCACTCTGTGCTTATACTGATTGAAGGTCACTGTACTTGCCAGTTGAGAACTGATATTCCCAGACCATTGTTTCCCCGTCTGACCGTTTGTGACTTGTGTTATGGTTGGTGAACGCTGACCACCGATGTTGAAATTCTTTGGTCATGGTCAGTGACATGCCTAGTTTGGTGGTTTGTTGTGCATAGTAGCCACACCGTGCCACTACGTATTGAAGTTCTTTGTCCTTTCTAGTTGATGCATAGGGTTCCCAAACCATTGTCTCTCCCTCTGACCATGTGTGACTCATGTTATGACCTGTCAATGTTGACCACACATGGTGGACTTCTTTGGTCATAGTCAGTGACGTATGCATCATTTGGTTGGTCACTGTGTACGCTAGCCATACCGTGCCACTGCTTGTTGAAGGTCTTTGTACTTGCTGGTTGATAACTAGTGGTCCCAGCCCATTGGTTCCCCATTTGACAACTTGTGACTCGTGTTATGCGTTTTCAATGTTGACCACACATTGTGAAACACTTTTGGTCATCGCTAGTGACATATGCCTACTTTGGTTTGTCACTGTACATGGTTACCACGCCGTGTCATTACGTATCGAAGGTCTTTGTGCTTTCTTGTTGACAGCTAGTGTTCCCAAACCATTGTCAGCCCCCTATCACTATCTGTGACTCGTGTTGTGAGTTGTCAACATTGACCACATGAAGTGAAATTCTTTGGTCATGGTCAGTGACATATGCATACTTTGGTTGGTCACCGTGCATTGAAGCCACACTATGCCACTGCATAGTGAAGGTATTTCTACTTGCTAGTAAAAAACGAGTATATATAAACCATTATCCTTCGCTCTGACTGAAGGTCGTTGTACTTGCTAGTTGAGAACTGATATTCCCGGACCATTGTTTCCCCCTTCTGACCGTTAGTGACTCGTGTTATGGTCGGTGAACGTTGACCACCCATATTGAAATTCTTTGGTCATGGTCAGTGACATATGCCTAGTTTGGTTGTTTGGTGTGCATAGTAGCCACACCGTGCCACTACGTATTGAAGTTAGTTGTCCTTTCTAGTCCATGCATAGGGTTCCCAAACAATTTTCTCTCCCTCTGACCATTTGTGACTCGTGTTATGAGTTGTCAAAGTTTACCACACTTAGTGACATTATTTGGTCATGGTCAGTGACATATGCCTAGTTTGGTTGTTTGGTGTGCATAGTAGCCACACCGTGCCACTACGTATTGAAGTTAGTTGTCCTTTCTAGTCCATGCATAGGGTTCCCAAACAATTTTCTCTCCCTCTGACCATTTGTGACTCGTGTTATGAGTTGTAAATGTTGACCACACGGAGCGGACTTCTTCTGTCATAGTCAGTGACATATTCATCCTTTGGTTCGTCACTGTGCAGGCTAGCCGCACCGTGCCACTACTTGTTCAAGTTCTTCATACTTGCTAGTTGATAACTATTGTTCCCAACCCATGGTTTCCCCCATTGACCATTTGTGATTCGTGTTATGAGTTTTCAACGTTGACCAAACCCTGTGAAATCCGTTTGGTCATGGGTTGCGACATATGCCTACTTTGGTTTGTCAGTGAACATGGTTACCATGCTGTGGCATTACGTATCGAAGGTATTTGTGCTTTCTTGATGAAAGCTAGTGTTCCCAACCCATTGTTAGCCCCATGTGACTATCTGTGACTTATGGTGTGAGTTGTGAATATTGACCACATGAAGTGGAATTCTTTGTTCATGGTCAGTGACATATGCATACTTTGGTTGGTCACTCTGCATTGTAGCTATTCTCTACCACTACATATTGAAGGTATTTGTACTTGCTAGTCGATAACTAGTATTCACAAACCATTATCTTCCACCCTGACAATTTGTGGCTCGTGTTATGATTTTTCAAAGTCTACCACACTTCGTGACATTATTTGGTCATTGTCAGTGACATATGCCTATTTTGGTTGATCATCGTTCATGGTATCCACACCATGCCACAACGTATTGAAGCTCCTAGTGCTTGCTATTTGATACTTGGTATTAAAGGTATTTGTGGTTTCTAGTCAATAGTTGGTGTTCCCAAGCAGTTCTTACCCCACTCTGACTATCAGTGACCCGTGTTGTGAGTTGTCAACGCTGACCACATTAAGTGAAATTCGTTGGTCATGGTCAGTGACATGTGTATTTTTTGGTTGGTCACTATGCATGGTAGCCACGCTGTGCCACTACATGTTTAAGGTATTTGTACTTGCTAGTGGATAACTAGTATTCACAAACCATTATCTTCCACACTGACCATTCGTGACTCGTGTTATGAGTTGTCAAAGGTTACCACACTTAGTGACATTTTTTGGTCATGGTCAGTGACATATGCCTATTTTGGTTGGACATCGTGCATGGTATGCACACCGTGCCACACGTTATTGAACGTCATTGTGCTTGCTAGTTGACACCTGGTGTTCCCAAACCATTATCTCCCCCTTTGACCATTTGTGACTTCTATTATGAGTTGTCAACGCTGACCACACACAGCAGATTTCTTTGGTCAAAGGTAGTACATCTGCCTACTTTGGTCGGTCATTGTGCATGGTAGCCACACCGTGTTTATAGTTGTCGAAGGTAGATGTACTTGCTAGTTGAGAACTTACATTCACAGACCATTGTTTCCCCCTCTGACCGTTTGTGACTCGTGTTATGGTTGGTGAATGTTGACCACCCATATTGAAATTCTTTCATCATGGTCGGTGACATATGCCTAGTTTGGTTGTTTGGTGTGCATAGTAGCCACACCGTGCCACTACTTGTTGAAAATCGTTCTACTTGCTAGTTGATAACTAGTGTTCCCAACCCATGGTTTCCCCCACTGACCATTTGTGACTCGTGTTATGGTTGGTGAATGTTGACCACCCATATTGAAATTCTTTCATCATGGTCGGTGACATATGCCTAGTTTGGTTGTTTGGTGTGCATAGTAGCCATACCGTGCCACTACGTATTGAATTTATTTGTCCTCTCTAGTCAATACATAGGCTTCACAAACCATTGTCTCTCCCTCTGGCCATTTCTGACCCGTGTTATGAGTTGTCAGTGTTGACCATACATAGTGGACTTCTTCTGTCATAGTCAGTGACGCGTGCATCCTTTGGGTGGTCACTGTGCACGCTAGCCTCACCGTGGCACTACTTGTTGAAAATCGTTCTACTTGCTAGTTGATAACTAGTGTTCCCAGCCCATTGTTTCCCCAACTGACCATTTGTGACTCGTGCTATGAGTTTTCAACATTGACCACACTCTGTGGAATCCGTTTGGTCATGGTATGTGACATATGCCTACTTTGGTTTGTCACTGCACATGGTTACCACGCCGTGTCATTACGTATCGAAGGTCTTTGTGCTTTCTTGTTGACAACTAGTGTTCCAAAACCATTGTTAGCACCCTCTGACTATCTGTGACTCGTGTTGTGAGTTGTACTGTTGATCGCATGAAGTGAATTTCTTTGTACATGGTAAGTGACACATGCATACTTTGGTTTGTCACTGTGCATTGTAGCCACATTGTGCGACTACATATTGAAGGTATTCGTACTTGCTAGTCGATAACTAGTATTCACAAACCGTTATCTTCCACCATGACCATTTGTGACTCGTGTTATGAGTTGTCAAAGTTTACCCTACTTTGTTACATTATTCGGTCATGGTCAGTGACATATGCCTACTTTGGTTGGTCATCGTGCATGGTATGCACACCGTGCCACAACGGTTTGAAGCTCCTTGTACTTGCTATTTGATACTTGGTGTTTCCAAACCATTGTTTCCCCGTATGCCATTTGTGACTCGTATTATGAGTTGTCAACGTTGACCACACACAGCGGATTTCTTTGGTCGAAGGCAGTACATATGCCTACTTTGGTCTGTCATTGTGCATGGTAGCCACACTGTGCTACTACTGACCGAAGGTTGTTGTACTTCCTAGTTGAGAACTGATATTCCCATAGCATTGTTTCCTCCCCTGATCGTTTGTGACTCCTGTTATGGTTGGTCAACGTTGACCACCCATACTGAAATTCTCTGGTGATGTTCAGTGACATATGCCTAGTTTGGTTGTGTGGTGTGGATATTAGCCACACCGTGCCACTACGTATAGAAGTTCTTTGTCCTTTCTAGTCGATACATAGGGTTGCCAAACGACTGTCTCTCCCTCCGACCACTTGTGACTCGTGGTATGAGTTGTCAATGTTAACCACACATAGTGGACTTCTTCGATCATAGTCAGTAACATATGCATCCTTTGGGTGGTCACTGTGCACGCTAGCCACACCGTGCCACTACTTGTTGAAAACCTTTCTACTTGCTAGTTGATAACTAGTGTTCCCAACCCATGGTTTCCCCCACTGACCATTTGTGACTCGTGTTATGAGTTTTCAACGTTGACCACACACTGTGAAATCCGTTTGGTCATGGTTAGTCACATATGCCTACTTTGGTTGATCCCTGTACATGGTTACCACACCATGTCACTACGTATCGAAGGTCTTTGTACTTTCTTATTGACAGCTAGTGTTCCCAAACCGTTGGTCACCCCTCTGAATATCTGTGACTCGTGTTGTGAGTTGTCAACATTGACCACATGAAGTGAAACTCTTTGGTCATGGTCAGTGACATATGCATACTTTGGTTGGTCACTCTGCATTGTAGCCACACTGTGCCACTACATACTGAAGGTTTTATGTACTTGCTAGTCAATAACTAGTAATTAGAGACTATTATCTTCCACTCTGACCGTTTGTGACTCGTGTTATGAGCTGTCAACGTTTACCACACATGGCGACATTCTTTGGTCATGGTCAGTGATATATGCGTACCTTGGTTGGTCATCGTGCATGGTATCCACACCATGCCACAACGTATTGAAGGTCATTGTGCTTGCTAGTTGGTACCTGGTGTTCCCAAACAATTGTCTCCCCCTCTGACTATTTGTGACTCGTATTATGAGTTGTCAACGTTGACCACACAGCGGATTTCTTTGGTCAAAGGCAGATCATATGCCTACTTTGGTCGGTCATTGTGCATGGTAGCCACACCGTCCTACTTTTGATTGAAGGGCGTTGTACTTGCTAGTTGAGAACTGATATTCCCAAACCAGTGTTTCCCCCCCCCCCCCCCCCCCCCCC